>QJSC01014193.1:540007-634658 GCA_003697955.1 Calidris pygmaea
CCCTTGCTAGCCTTGCCCTTCATCTTTACCCATAAACACTCAACTTTATCATTGCTGCAATCTATTTCCATACAATCAAAACACTCCCTAACGTACAGAGCCACACCCCCACCTCTCCTTCCTTGCCTATCCCTCCTGAAGAGCTTATAGCCATCCATCACAGCGTTCCAGTTATGACCATCATCCCACCATGTTTCTGAATGAATGAATACAAGAATTGAATACAAGACTTTCTGTTTGGCCCAGTGTCCTGTATGCCACAACAGAAACCAGCTTAGAGTATTGTGTGTAACCTTTGTTACCCAAGTTCACTATTTGGATGTGACCTTTGGATGATTTTACTTCAAATCTTGTATTTACAGCTTCAGCAACAGAAGGAGATAGTCCAGTATATATTTTCTTCTCTGAGGAAACATTTATTTTATATGATGTGTAAAGGTTACTATATCATACAGCAGTGACCTCAGACTAGGAAGCCTGAGAATGTATTTGTAGTTTCAAAGCACTGAAGTTACTGAACAGCTAAGAATCCTGTTATTAAGAAAGAAAGGTCTCTATAGTGCATGCAAAGTCTTGGGTCCTCGGTGGGGTTCTCACAGTCCTTAAGGAAACAAAGTCAATAACCACCTAATTTTTTGTACAGATGATGCTGAAACGAGGCTATGCTATAGTCCATTCATAACGAGCGTTTGGCAACAGCAACTCTCACTGTGCATGCAAATTAAATTGGGTGATTAGGAACTTGGATGACAGCACAGTCCCCTTGTTTAGTAAAATATAATTGTTTTGGGTTGCAGATCTGTGCCTTTAGGGAAGAAAATCCTTGGTTTTTGGCAAAGAATATCTAAATGTGAAGTGTTTGTTCTTCATGCTCATTACTGTCTAATTTGAATGTATTTAGTATCGCAGTTCTAAGGTGATTTCACCAATGTGTTGTGCAGTTAATTACTATTTATCTTCAAACAAAACCAGGTTTTTTTTTTTTCTGGATTTATAGGAGTCAGTAAAAGAAGAATACGACTAGCTCTGCTTCTTATTTTTGACTGCTGAAAAGAAACAGTGTGTTATTTATGAATAGCATCAATGTAGAAGACACTGCTTTATAATGATTAAAAGGGCACTGTTCATGCAGTCGTGACAGATTAGGACTTACCCCCCCACTGCCTAAAGCGGTATCATGGATCAGGAGAAAATCTCAATTTGATTCTCACAGTTTCCTGCACCTTCATAGAGGTTATTAAACGCAACATTAAGAAGAGTTTCAGTAACTTCTTCTTTCTGCATGCACCACTCCATATTGACCAGAACGTTTTGAATCCGATTCTTGCACATAAGGTAAGATTGTGATGGTGCATCCTCTCCCATGTTCTCTCCATCTGTAGCTGCTCTGTAAGAGGAAAAAAAACACAACAGAAGAAATATTTTCACTATGTAATAACCAGTGGGTGCCATCAGTGCATTCTGTCTGTGAAACGTTCTTGCTTCATATCAAGTGGATTTGGAAATGTCTGAGAATAGTTTTTTAATTTGTTAGTGAAGATGGAGGAACGTGATCCACTAGACTCGAGCAGCTGAGAGCTGTGAGCATCTTGTATATCACAGTTGAAAACTTGCAAGGCCATAACATAGCTGTGTCAGAATTGTGTCAGAATGGCTAATGAGCTCTCTTTAGAGTCACGGTGGTAAAGCCATATACCATGCCATACTGACATGACTAAAGTGCTTTTGACCTTCCAGAGCTGCTGCTTTGCACACCTTTCTTAGGGACTCTAATGCTCTGCTGCGTTATGCTGCCTAGACACGTGCTGATAGTTCTTTCCTCATTTTTCTAGTTTCTAAAGTCCTTTGGTGCCTGACTTCCCATGTGGATTTTATGGAAAGGCGGGTCGCTTCTCTCAAAGGAATGGATTTTGCTGAGGCTTCTAAGAATATTGTCACTGTTCTTGTTATTTCTATTGTGTTGCCACAAAGTGGCAATCAAAGTAATTATAGCAGTAGTGGTGGTAGTAGTAGTAAGAATAGTAATAACACCACCACCAGCAGCAATAATAATAAATAACAATCCCTTCCTCCAGGAAACCATCTCTCACCACTGTTAAACATTGTATCCTAATTATGGAAGTGCTGCTGGGAAGTTCTGTGGTTTGCTGTCTGCTTTTGATCATGGTACAATATACAGCACATAAATATCTTTCATAGGACACACACATACTATTTAACACAACAGGAACCTTTAATAAAACTGAGACAATTCCCAGCTAAACAGATAGTAATGGAAATTGATAACATGCTAATTTACCTTTTCATAAATATAGTCTACTAGATCAGTGTTTTAGGGTTAAGCAGATGTCACATCCTTCCCTGAGGAATTTTTGAGCTGCTTGAAATGCAGAATTCAGGGGATAGGACTGTCCAGTGAGAACACCTGAGAGCTTGTGGGCAAGTGATTATATCTTGATCTTATCTGTTACGGTAAGCTATTAGGTGAGTATTTAAATGATCTAGAGCTTGTGGAACCAAAAATCAGTGCTTCATGTTATACCTACAACAAATTGGAGAAAGCCCTGATGCATGTCAGAGCTGTTTCTAAGCTGTCACTGCTCACTAGGAAAGTCTCTCTGCTTTTCAGCTAGTGTAACTTTGGAGGGGTCTTAGAATGTATTCAAGTATGCTGCTGTGCACGCTCCTCTTCAAAGGAGTTTCTATTCTGTAAGAGTTACCAAGGCCCAGGGGACTGAAATCTCAATTTCCACACAAATTGCTCTGCTACAAATACTGTGACAAAGGAACTTTAAAACAGCTTTAATGCTAGAACAGCACAGAGGAACATTATGCATCATAATGCCAGTCTGTTCTTCTGTGATTCTGCAGTATTTCTTTAAGCTTTGTGTAAGATGTAAATGTATTTAATGTCTAAATCTTTTCTATTAAGTTATTGTAATAGTTCTAAAAGATAATGTTACAAGTGAAATCAGAATATTTTAATAGCTGTTTGTGATAGTGTGGTTTTTCGCTATGTACTCAAAAATTCATGACTGGGAACTAGTTAGATAAAAACATGCAATTCATCGTGTTTGAAGGATCTGTGGGTCCTGGTAGACAGTAAACTCTCCATGAGCCAGCAGTGTGCCCGTGTGGCCGAGAAGGTCAATGGGATCCTGGGCTGTGTAGGGAAGAGTGTGGCCAGTAGGTGGAGGGAGGTCATTCTCCCCCTCTGCTCTGCACTGGGGAGGCCACAACTGGAATCCTGTGCCCAGTTCTGGGCTCCCCAGTTCAAGAGAGACAGGGAACTGCTGGAGAGAGTCCAACGTAGGGCAACAGAGATGATGGAGGAATTGGAGCATCTCCCTGATGAGGAAAGGCTGAGAGAGCTGGGGCTCTTCAGCCTGGAGAAGAGAAGGCTGAGGGGAGACCTTATTAATGCTGACAACTGTCTAAAGGGTGGGTTGAAGGAGGATGGAGCCAGACTCTTTTCAGGGGTTCCCAGTGACAGGACGAGGGGCAATGGGCACAAGCTGGACCATGGGAAGTTCCACTCCAATGTGAGGAAGAACTTCTTTGGGGTGAGGGTGGCAGAGCCCTGGAAGAGGCTGCCCAGGGAGGGTGTGGAGTCCCCTTCTCTGGAGATCTTCAAGCCCCGCCTGGATGGAGTCCTGAGTGATGTGCTCTGGGCAACCCTGCTTTGGCAGGGGAGTTGGACTGGATGATCTCTAGAAGGTCCCTTCCAACTCTGACGATTCCATGGTTCCATGATTCCGTGATCACTTAAAAACCTGTGGATGTTTCAATCAGTCACAGCATTATATATATCTAAAGCAGTGACTGGTGATTGATGGTTTCACTTTGCAGAATTCAACATGCTGTATGCTAGAGCTGTAAAGTTGTGCTTCTTATTTCTGAAAAGAATGGCCATGGCAGTGTCATGGATTTTTTTGCTTCTCTGCCAGCAATTTCTGTCTTTTATCCTCAACAGGATTCAGAGTAGATGATTTCAGGAAAAGTATTTTGTTCACTAAAGTAGAATGAGTTGACCTGTCATGCTAAAAATCTGGTAGTTTTCTTAGCAATTCCAGTGGTGTGTTTTTTTTTCTAGTTTGCAGTGGAAATATGTATGGGGCAGCTCTCTGGGTTTCACTGATTACATGGCTTGGATCAGTCAGACTAAAGTACTATTCTAAGTTGCCAAGTTCTCATTTGAAACAAATAGTGACTCTGTTGTGCTACAGTAATTAAATGAACCAAACAGTGGTGCCTAGATATAACTACCCAAAGTATACCTGCAGTCTAATTAATAAATTTTCTCATCAGTAATTAAGATTATTTCCAGTTATTAAGATTATTTTGAGTGTTTTGCTTTCTGCTTGCCTGCGTGGTGTCTCAGTGTGTGATTAACATCAATCTAAATGGAAAAAACAGCAGCGTACCTTTTTGCATACTTTCTTTTCGGATTTTTTTTGAGGGAGGTTGGATTTGACCAATTAAAAATTATTATTTATTACTTAATATTATTAAATTTAATACTTATTTATATTATTAAATAGCTTAAGAATTTTTAAAATAATTAGGCTATGAAGAAATACATGCTATTCACAAATAATTTTGCATTTAACCATGATCAAATTCTTGTTGCGTTGTCACCTACTTCCATGCACCCACTGCAGACTTTCGATCCCATGCATTTTGCCATTAACCAGGTCAAGCTACCAGGGAAATTTCATTCTTGAATCAGAATAATTCAGGTTGGAAGGGCCCTTGTGAGGTCTTTAGTCCAGCCTCCTGCTGAAAGCAACGTTAGCCATGGGGTCAGACCAGGCTGCTCAGGTCTTTGTCCAGTTGGGTCTGGAAAACCTGCCAGGGTGGTATTGTTCTCATTTCTGATGGGGCATTTAAACTGTCATGTGAACAATACACTGCTTTATTGGTGGTAAGTATGATTCCTTGTGTCCGTAGAAGAGAAAGACAAGTTGAGCTTGTAGCTCTGCTGTAAACTTTCATTATCATTTGACTGTAAAAAAGCATAAATGCTTCAGTTTTAAAGCAGACCATTGCAGACTACATAAAAGATGCCAAATAGAGAAGAAAATCAGAAGCTATAATAATCATCATTGTCACATTAGTATATTCTGGAGGCATTCAAGTTAGAGAGTGATAACGAAGTAAATGTGAATATTATTTTTTTACACAAAGCTATACTGGTATTATTTTAGAGTGATGCTAGAACATCTTGGTGCCTTCACCACATCGTGCAGCTCTCCAACTCCCCCTTATTTTAATTTAATTTTTACACTCCATTTTATATTACAGTGTTTAAATTAAAATGGCTAATAAACAGTGACTATACTGAAAAAAATTGTGGGTATTTCTCTGTAAGACTAAGTGTGTGTGTGTGTTTACATTAGTTTATATATGCAATATATGAAATACATACATTATATATAAAATAAAACATACCAATACGGGTTCTTTCTCCCTATTCAATGGTATTAGTTCAAATGAGAGATGCTTTGCATCTTAGAAATTTGTCTTTCAGTTACAAGTTTTCAGTTATCTTTTTAGCTTTAAAAGTTTTTTCTCCATTTTAATAAAGTAATTGCTCGTACTAAATGTTATGTTCTTAAAATGTCATAAATATTGAATTGATATTTGCAGCTTGTCCAGCTGCAGTGAGACCTGCTCTGGCAATATTGACAACTCTGACATTTTTGTCATGATGTTTCCAATGTTCAGACATGAATTAATAGATTTTACTCGCACTGTCTTCAGATATACCTTCTTCTCCATCCCTTCTTGTAAGTTTATTCTTCTGTGAGCTGAATCACAATTCTAAACTGGTATCCCTATGTATAGCTTGCCTTTTATCGTTTTGTAGCCCAGTAAATAGGATTTCAGCCGTGCAGAGGCTCGGTGTCTCCTTGGCCTGAGCTGGGTGTCACTGGTTTAACCCCTGAACCAGTGGCTGCTGCTTCCTCTGCTCCAGCTTCAGCTCTGGAGGTGGTCCCGCTGGGGACGGGTGTCAGCCTGTCCCCCGGTCACTGCCTTGACAAACCCTTTGTGTGCCTGGGGCTGGGGCCACGGCCGGGTTGCAGGTGGCAGCCTGGAAGGAGGAACGGGGCTGTGACAGGGAAAGGTATAAAAGGGAAACCAAAGCAGAGCCCAAGACTAGGAGAGGAAAAAAGTATCAGCATCATGTTCCTTCACACAAAGAGAAATCCCCCACCAGGCACCTCACAGTCCTCCTGGCGAAGATGTCGTGACGCTGCGAATCGTTGCAATGCCCCTCCACCCACAAGTTTCTGGAGAAAACTGTAGCATCACACCGTAGACCTGCAGGGACATTTCAAGGCTGAGCACACCACCAATGGGAAAGGATTAGACAGTGTTTGCAGGGATTTCTGGTATGACCGTCTTTAATGTTTTAATATCACTGCTTTTCAGCACTGATAATTTTGACTGTTAGACTATTAAAACATAGAATCATAGAATCACAGAATGGTTAGAGTTGGAAGGGACCTTAAAGATCATGGAGTTCCAACCCCCCTGCCCTGTGCAAGGACACCTCCCACCTGACGAGGTTGCTCCAAGCCCCATCCAGCCTGGCCTTGAACCCCTCCAGGGATGGGGCATCTCACAGCTTCTCTGGGCAACCTGTTCCAGAGTCTCACCACCCTCACAGGAAAGAACTTCTTTCTGGTATCTAATAAGACATCAATAGGAACTGTCATTAAATTCAAGGTCTTTATATGGTCTGTTCCCTTTCAGCTGTCACAAGATCAGGAATTTTTGCATTTCTATTCTTTTGAGCAGAAAGTGTTTAAATCACTAAGATCTGATGCTCGATCTGGTGCTCCCTATGACTAGACACAGCAATAATCCCAGAAGGAATTTGCTTAGATTGTTGCTTCTGATGCATCGTGCAACAGTCTAGAGCTCAAATATCTAAATAGCAGAAGGTGTAAACTGAAAGTGATGCTGTTGTATTTAATCCCGTTGGTTCATGCATTCACTTTTAAATTAAATGAGCAGATAGAGTTCTCAAAAGCCATGCATGCATATCTAAGATCCAAAATTGATATTCAATGAAAGCAAATATATTAAAGGTTTTAGTCCACTCACATCAGTCTGTATTTGTCTTAATTACTTTGTTGCCGGTGGTCTATTCTTTTCTTGTAAAGTTCTTTTCACTTTCCCATCCAGAGTGGAAATCAAACCTTGTCTAAACAAAGAAAAAAATACTTTAGAATAGTTTGCAGCCACTCACATTTTCTGCACTGATCAGCACCAGTTTAACTTGAGTTAATATAAGGAAGGTGATACAACTGCCTGAAATAAATCCATTACTGACACAAAATACAATAGAAATAGAAAATCTAAACCTCTGGTATTAGTCACTGTGCTCTAATAAATCTTTCTTGGGATGAAATCAACAAAAACAAGCTCAGCAACCTTATCAACCCTAGTTTTTCATGCAAGGTACTTAGAATGCTTTTGTTACAGCTTATTTACTGACGACAGGCTGAATGAGGCAATACTAAAATGATGTAAAAAGGACATTATGCTGTTCACAAGATTAATATCGCTGTGACAAACTAAGTACTAGTTCTTTGCAGTCAGTTGCTAATTTTGACAGGCAACATATTCTTAGATTTGGAAGACAGTTGTTTTAGAATATGATTGTGGCAGTTGTGTGACAGTTAATTTAGAGACGAAAGAAATTCTACTGACAGATGTTTTCTAAGAAGACTAAAGCATTTGTTTACAATGTGTACATATTGTACATATGTGTATTCAGAAAATTTCTTTATTATATAAAGTATTTCAAAAGCTGCAGTAATAATTTATAGCTGGTAGAAATTACAGCTTATTTGATGTCATAACATATTTGTTCAAGATGAGTCTTCTGCATCTTCCTGCAATAGGTAGAATATCGGAATTTTTCACGTAGTACTCATCCCAGCTTGTTTTTTGCTTTAATTATGAGATGCTAATACATTATTTTTCCGTATGTCAGTTTATCTTTACATTGCTTTTCACCCCAGATAGCACAGCTAATATATTTTTTCCTGTATTATCTTCTTGGTTTTTTCTCTTGTGCAAAAGGTCAACTAAGAACCGTCAGTTACCATTCTTGATCATGGTCAAGATGAAACATGTTTGAATAGGTATTTTCTATCTGTCCAAATTAAGATTTGTAAGCTGTATATAATATATGTATATGTATATAAATAGCTACCAGTGTTGAGTATCATACTCTAACATTTTTCCACAACTTCTGTTGATGATTTCTAATTGTTAAGTATTTCTTGGATTAATACCAGTAATGAGGACTGTTAAACGAATGGTGAGTTTAAAAAAAATTCTGAGTTTAAAAAACCCCTGCTAATTAAGCCTCTCTAAGCTCATATAAAAATATTGTACCAGTCATATCTGGTCTAAGTCTTCAAGTTACAGAAAAGGAAAATCTCTTTATGTAATGTACACGTTGAAAATTTCTCCACAATTTGGTAATTCTGAGTACTTTTTTTTTGTTTTTTTAACAAACAGAATACTGCAGTGATTTGTTTTTAAAACTCTCCAAGGTTACAATAGTAAATCTTTTTCTAGGAATGAAAGAAAAATCTATGTTTTTCCCCAATGTGTCTTGTCTTTTGAAATGTATTTTTTTAATTATTTATTGACACATTAAATTTATGCATCGAGTCTTCCTTTCCCACAATCAAGTAATGGATTTTCACTGCATTGCCATGGCATTCATTGAGCTGCTCAGGCAAAAGAAGTATTCAGTGGCATTGAAATAGTAGATCAATGTAGCATAAATAAGAGTAGGTCAGGAATGTAAATCAGAGTCTATGTAATTGTAAGATGTTACTCATCTAGAGGAACTATAACTTTTCCCTTCTCAATAGATTACGCAGTAAGTATGGAAGTAATGGAAGCACATGTGAATATGGAATAATTATCAATGATTACTTTAACCCTTAATCTGTCTTTCAGAATCAATATATCAATATGTGTCGACCTCTTCAAATGAACGGCTGCAGTCACCGTGGTATTGCAGCCAAGCTTCTAATGCGTTGATTATAGTCAAATCAAATTTCATTATGTGATTTTGGAATCTGCTACTGGTATATTGCTGAACTAATATTTAAATATCATACTAGCAATGTACTATTTTTTTAAAATATAATGTAACTTGATTTCCAATTTCTTTTCTTTAGCTGGATGTATTACACCTATGCAGATGACAGAAAGCAGCAGCAGTGGAAGGTAGCAGTAGGAATGAATGGCTTTATAGCCATTTGGATTATTTATAAAGCAAACTATTTTAAATATTTAAAAAAAAAGGTGAACAGAGCTATTCTCGGGTTTGCTTTCTTCAAGACCAGAGATATAGCGGGATTGAGTGTACCTTCAACAAGTTTGCTGATGACCCCAAGCTGTGTGGAGCGTTAGACATGCTGTAGGGAAGGGATGCCGTCCAGAGGCACCTGGAGGGGCTGGAGAGGTGGGCCCATGCCAGACTTATGAAGTTCAACCAGGCCAAGGGCAGGAGCGAGCTGTGTGGGGCTTAGCTGCCTACCAGGCACTGGGCAGTAGCTGCCTACAAAGAGACCTAGGTACATGTCGGTCGTCAATTAGTATTTCTTAAAGTGCTTTGAGATGTTTAGATGGAAGGTGTGTGGCACTAATTTGCAGGAAAATTACAAGCAGAAAAGTGCACCACCGTATCTCATAGTGAATATCTTCAAAAAGATTTCGATGAGTTTTACGTCTTGCATCATTTATCGAAAGCCCCTGCTTTTCTCAGAATTTCATTTTGAAAAGCTAAGTATCACAATTAGATCACCACCAAGACATGTATCATGTTAATTCTGTGTTCTACTTACAGGAAACCTACGCTATCATCTTTCTAACAGCTGTGTAAAAAAATTCCTCTTGAAATTTCAGTTTCTCCATTAAACTGTTTTGCTTTCAAGGTGACCCTCAAGGCCTTCTTGCCCTGCCACACTTACAGATGTTCTCGTTGTAACAGATCGCCATATAGCCATTCTTCTGGGCCTTTGCACCTATAGGTAGTCCCAGTGGGATATTCTTTATTGATGAATATCATGAGCTATATAAACAATGTATGTAAATAAAAACAGTATATCTGGAATTGTTAATAAATAAATGGTTTGAGTTTAGAATTTAAAGCTTAGTCATTATCTTCTGTTTTTTACGCAGGTGATCGATGTGAAGTAAATATAGATGAATGTATGTCTGCTCCTTGCCTCAACAATGGAAGTTGCATTGATGGCATCAGTTCCTATAAGTGTCACTGTAGAAGAGGTTTTACTGGAACAAACTGCGAGATAAATGTTAATGAATGCTTGCCAGATCCTTGTCTTCATGGAAGGTGCTTATTTTATTTGACTATTATTATCTACAAGATAATGTACTTAACTAGCAATATTTAAGATTTAATGATATGGGAAGTTTGATAAACATGCTTTTAATTATGTTCTTCCATAAAGTAAGAGTACAAGCACACTTAAAGATGACAGATGTTGCCTGCTTAAGCTTATGTAATATACTGTTACATTATCTCAGTTTCTCTTTCATTCTTGTTCATTAGCATAAACCAGTTTTCAGTACATGTGCATTAATTAGAGTTTAATATACTTAAAAGTGAATCTTTAGCTGTTTCATGCCAACAGGTTGAAATGGGAAGATGCCTTTTGATATGAGAATCAGTACCCTTATAAAAACCCTCAGTACCCATAATATACACATTAGAAACCCATTATTAAAGCTAATTAAAAGTGCTGTGGATTTCAGTAGGTTACGTGAGACCTCTATTTCAAAATGTATGGAATGATACTGCTAGTGCTTAATCTAGAATTACATAGCTTCATCTCCTTAACACTATTTTGTATTTCAGCTGTATGGATCTTATTGATGGATATCAATGCTCTTGTGAATCAGGATGGACCGGCTCAAGATGTGACATAAATATTAACGTATGTCTTTACATTTTATTTTAATTATAGGGGAAAGGATAATATGCCACTTGAAACTCATTTTTACTTAAGTAACTCCTGAACAGGTCAATTTATTGAAAATGTATGGCAGAAATTCAGTTGTTTCAAATGCATTCTGAAAAGCTCATTATTTGGTACTTAGATGAAACTGCATTAAAAAAGACCATTGAGAAAATGTCTACAGAGCTTTAAAGATGAAGTGTGAATGATAAATCTGAAAAGGCAAAGCCAACATTACCTGAAAATGATTTGTCACTGAATTCAGCGTGGATGATATAACTGAATTTGCATTGCAGTCCCTGTTTGCTGTAGCTTAACTGTATATTTGAATAGTAAACCTCAAGATGCAATATTCTACACTGAAAGTAGGCATGACTCATGTTGAAAATTTTGAAATCCAGGTAATTGCAGAAATTTCTATGATATGAGATTGTGGTGTACAAAATTCCTGCTCTTAAATTGAAGAATATTTTTGTGTTATCCTGGGGAATGGCTGTGGATAAGAAGATATCTGTATGTGTGAGTCTGTGCCATGAAGGTTCCCGTGGTCAGCAAACCAGTTGCTAGGTGGTGACTACATCTGGCACAAGTGACCAGTTCTCACAATGTTGGCTGTGCTTTGGGGAAGGTTTTGAATTAGTTTAGATTTTTTCAGGTTTTGTGCCAAACATAGTTTAATCAGATCTTGGGGTATGGTCTTTTTAAACGTATTTGGTCTCATAAGAAAGTCTGGCATGAGATCAGCCCGTTTGAGCTATCTGGCTTCTAGTGTTGTGCTTCTGAATTATCAAAAGTAGATTCCAGAATATTACCCGAACTTCTTCAGAGCGTCTCTCTTGAGAGGAGAGGCTGAGGGACTTAATCTGGAGAAGAGAAGACTGAGGGGGGATCTGATCAACGCTTATAAGTACTTAAAGGGAGGGTGTCAAGAGGATGGGGCCAGTCTTTTTTCAGTGGTGCCCAGTGACAGGACAAGAGGAAATGGGCACAAACTTGAATAGAAGAAGTTCCACCTAAACATGAGGATGTGAGGGTGGCAGAGCCCTGGAAGAGGCTGCGCAGGGAGGTGGTGGAGTCTCCTTCTCTGGAGACATTCAAACCCACCTGGACACGTTCCTATGGGACCTGTTCTGGATGGACCTGCTTTGGAAGGGGGTTGGACTAGGTGATCTCCAGAGGTCCCTTCCAACCCCATAGCATTCTGTGATTCTTTTTAATTTAGGTATGCATGTAGGGACGTTTCCTATGTTTTTTATATATAACTAAAAGTACTAGATGCCTCTGAGAATGCCTTATATTACATAAAGAAAGTGTGGTCTATAACTTTTCAGTTGAAAATGCAGGACATTCTCCCACAAGGAGTAAATCTAGCTAGAATATTGTCTTCTAACTTCTTTTAAAGAAAGAAAAAGTCAGAAAATAATAAATTCAGCTCAACAGAGTGCGCATCATGATATGATATTGCAAATCTGTCTGATTATCAGCTGTTGCCAGTGCTAATACGGAATACCCTTGGGTAATAATTTCTCTAGCAACATCCATGATTTACACTTCCTTCCATTTTAAGAGAATGAGAGATTAAATGACCTGTAGAAAACTGCATAAAGTCATATCCAAAAGATAACCACATTTCATACTGAGGTGTTTGAAAATGCATAGATTAGAAATTCATAGAAAGAAACAATATACATATACATTTGACAGATAAGTGTGTCAGAATGATGGCTTCATTTTTCGATATTCATTCTATTTGCATGCAGCGTGATTCCCAGATGAGACCATGCTGCAGGTGTCGTATTTTTAAAGGCTCTAACACTGCATTCATGCTGCTCAGACATATATCTTGCCTCTTCAAGTCTTACAACAATCAACAAGAATTCCTGTCTGTGTAGGGATGTGCACATCTGGATAACCATGGTGGGCTCATGCTCTACAGTTGTTCTGCTCTGGACTAACATCAGCCAGTTCCTTTGTTTAAAAAATAATCAGGACTTAATCTAGGCAAATATATTTCAATACTCTCTTCACTTGAAGATACATTCCTTTGTATTAAGGTTTATGCAGCTTCATTGGGTACAAGTGCCAAGGTTGTGTCTAGAGGGGATGGTGCAGGGTGGCCTCTGGGAGAAGAGGCCAGGGGCTGCCCCATGCTGGACGCAGATGGTTCTAGTCAGCTCCAACGGACCCACCACAGGACACAGCTGAGACCCTCGGCACCTCTGTGGAAACATATTTAAGAAAGGGTAAAAAACCCTGCCCAGTAAAGAGAGGAGGGAGGAGAAATAATTTGGGAAAAGAACCTGTCAGATGCCAAGGTCAGTGAAGAAGGAGCGGAGGAGGTGCTCCAGGCTCTGGAGGGACTTCAACCACCCTGACATCTGCTGGAAAAGTAGCATGGCAAGCTGTAGGCAGTCCAGGAGACTCCTGGAATGCGTCAAGGTCAGATAATAGCCCCGCTAGAGGGGATGTGCTGTTGGACCTCTTAGTCACCAATCAGCAAGTGAGCTGATCAGTGATGTCAAGACTGGAGGCAGCCTGGGCTTCAGTGATCATGCACTGCTGGGGTTTGCAGTCCTGAGGAATATGGGTCAGGGGAAGAGTAAAGTCAGGACCCTGAATTTTAGGAAAGCAAAATTCCAGCTCTTCAAGGAGTTAGTCAATAGGACCCTCTGGGAAACTGCTCTCGGGGACAAGGGAGCAGAACAGAGCTGGCACGTCTTTAAGGACACTTTCCATACAGCGTAAGAGCTCTCAATCCCCAGGCATATGAAATTGGGAAAGGAAATCAAAAGACCAACATGCTTCAGTCAAGACCTGCTGGTCAAACTGAAGTGCAAGAAGGAGATGCGCAGGCAGTGGAAGCAGGGACAGGTACCTGGGTAGAGTGCAGGGACACTGCCTGGTTGTGTAGGGATGGGGTCAGGAAGATCAAGGCACAGCTGGAGCTGAATTTGGCAAGGAACGCAAAGAATAATAAGAAGGGCTTCTACAAGTATGTCCGCCAGAAAAGGAAGGTTAGAGAAGGCATATGCCCCATGATGAGCAAAGCTGGAAAATTGGTAAAAATGGTAGAGGAGAAGGTTGAGTTACTTACCTTTTTTGCTTCAGTCTTCACTGGCAGCTTCTCTCCCCACACCTCTTGAGTGGATGGGCCACAAGGCAGGGACTGGGGGAGCAAAATTCCCTCCCACTTTAAGACAAGACCAGGTTCATGACCACCTGAGGAACTCACAGAAGTCTGTGGGACCTGATGACATGCCTCCTTGAGTCCTGAGGGAATTGGCCGATGTAGTTGCCAGGTCACCCTCCGTGATATTTGAAAAGTTGTGGCAGTAAGGTGAAGTCTCCAGTGACTGGAAAAAGGGGAACATTACACCCATTTTTAAAAAGGAGGACCTTGGCAAGCACCTGTCAGCCTCACCTCTGTGCATGGGAAGATGATGGAACAGATCCTCCTAGAAGCTATGCTAAGGCACATGGAGGACAAGGGGGTGGTTTGAGACAACCAGCATGGTTTCACCAAGGGCAAGTCTTGCCTGACCAACCTCGTGGCCTTCTGTGATGGGATGACTACATCAGGGGACAAGGGAGTTCTATGGATTTCATCTATCTGGACTTCTCTAAGGCTTTTGACACAGTTGCCCAAAAAATCCTGCTCTCTAAATTAGAGAGATACGGATGTGATGGGTGGGCTGATAAGGAATTTTGTAGTTGCCTTGTAAGGAGAGATTTAAATGGCTGAAACTATTCCATCTGAAGGGGAGAAAGCTGGGGCGAATATAATTAAGGTTGAGAAAACCACGACAGCGATAGGTAAACTTAAATGGAAATTTCTTTTGCCAGATTCTGTAGTAGATGAATTGGGAGATCTTGGTGAAAATAGTCAGAGCAACATTTGGAAGAAATAAAAGTATTTTCTTTCCTAGGAAGCAGAGAATCTGTATATGTTGCTGCCACAGAAGACTGGGGAGGCAGGGGATCTCTTATTAGGTTCAGAAAAATCAGGCAAGTCATGGACAACAGGTCCATAAATGACCGATAAATGAAGCAGTTGGGGAAGCACTGTTCACCGTGTCTGACTCAGCAGTCCTGGGAAGATGCGTTGGACATGGACTGTAGAAAGTGGCAAAGTTCATATGATTTTCCTCAAGTGGCTTTCTTCACCACCAGTATAGACAGGGCCGGATGGAGCACTGGTCTTATCCGGTATTTTCCTGCTCTGTATTGTTGTCTAAAAAATAGGCTGGTTTTTATTATTTTTCTCATTTGTCTATAATTCAAAATTTCGAGGAAAATATTTTGGTCATTTTGAACTCATTTTGAATTGAATGATGTTGCATAAACGCAACATTCTGAAATACGGCAATGTTTTCCCAGTTCATCCTACAACATACTGTATATATATTTAATCCACCAAATGAAAATGCTTTAACACATGAATTAGTTTCCAAATCAATTATTGATTTCCTTTCTGCCTACTTTTTTTTTTTTTTAATTCTAATCCAAACTCTTAAGCTCTTGTTTATCACAAAAACCTCTGCTTTTGACCTGACAATAATTTTACCTTCAATCCTGTCATAAAGTGACTGCAAATGTCACTCCTGAAACATCTTTCTTTTCTGGTGCAGTATTTATCTCTGAATTCCTTTCTTATCTCTTTCCTTTCAACTCCATCAAAATGAGTTAGTTTTAAAGCTCTGTCTCCTTCTTCCTTCTACAAGTCAGTGACTTCCACCGTGAATCCAGTTTTCTCCCAGATACCAGGCTGCTTGCTTCCGCTCCCTGCGTTGCTGTTTAAGGACACTACCTTTATTTCTGCTTCAGGTCTTTCCTTACAGTTATTCATGCCATAGTTGTCTACAAAGAAATCAAACAGCAAATGGTACTCTGGGCTTTATATCATAACTATTCACTGGAAATTACAGTGTATAATGCACCACGTGCATACAAGTATGTCAAAAAATAGATTTGTAAATAGCTTATGTGTATTTCCAGTAGACTTTTTTCCCCTCAGAGTGGATTTGACGACTTATTTATGTTCAGAATTAGTCCACTTTATAATTACCTTTCTTGATGCAAAGGAAAACTTCGCTTAAATAAAACCCCATCTATCATCACATTTTTTTTTTTGCCTTGACTCACTTTTATACAAATAGATTTTGAGATGTTAGAAATTTTTTATTAAGAAAAAAAATCCTGACATCTAAAATGGATTTAGATTTTGTTTTTAGAAACAGAGTTGAACTGAGACAGTATTTGGAAAAATAGTGTATTTTCACTATTTTTATTCATTTGCTAAAACGCATCCCTTCATAATTATTTCAGATTGTCTCAGATTGTGAGAAATGATACAGTGTGATATATAGAAGGTTGGAATTTCTTAGACAGACTGACCTCACGTCCAAAGACAGATGTCAGCATGGACCCACAGGTTTGGCTAAGGGAGCAGTGTGCCTTGAGCGAAGTGCTGTGCCTTTCTAGGTCACTTGTCAGAGCCCAGATTTCTGAACGCTTTCCTGCCGGCAGAAGCAGTGGACTGTGCCATGCCAGGTGGGCTCTCTTAAGGGACTGTCATTCCCTTCCTAGTGCAAACAAGATTTACTACACCATGCTATTCAGAGAACAAGAAATAATATATTATTTTGCTCCAGTAAATGTAGTGGATCTTGCTTTGCATTGTTTGAACTAAGGATTCTTAACAAAACCTGCTCTTAAAAGAGTTGCGTAACTGGAAATCTTAAAATTCTTCCACTTTTTTGCCTTCACTTTTAAAGTGTCTTGCTATGCTAAGAAAATAAATGAGGAGACTTACATGTACCATAACAATAATTTGGTAAAAATGAACCCAAAACATCACCGTTCTGTTCTCATGTCAGAAGTCTGGAAAGTCCTTTAGTTTACCCGTGGAAACTGGTACTTGTATTTAACTTATGTTTGCCTAAAGCTTATGTTTTAGAGATGTATCCAGTCTTCAAAAAATAAGGAGGTGGGATATCAACTACTTTTGATGGTTTTGCAGTGGCTGACTCTCAGTAGTAAAGTTGGACTTTAGCTGGGTTTATCTGGATTTGGGAATTCAGGTAGTCATTTTCGTACTGACTTTCTCTGGGAGTTAAAATACTCCTTAATGTATAATGCTTTCTTGTAAATAAGTGTGCGCTGCCATTATGTCTCCCTTTGTCAGTTTTCTTGGTCATAAAGTAAACCTAGGAGAACTCATAGTGCCATCAAGAGTTCTGGAACTTCTTGTAGCAAAGAATTCACACTGATTATTCCTTTTTAATAGCTAGAAACAGACCTGTAGTCCATGAATTTGTTTAGTCAGTTTTAACCCATGTATGTTATTTATGTTTTTGGCAGTATCATGTAAAAATGAAAAATACGATGTCATACTGTTTTTGAAAAAAAAATCCTAGCCTAAAGATCCTGTGAAGTGTTACTTTCCTTAGGCTTAGCTTACTGTAGAGCATTTTGTATGGTACCTAAATCATTTTATAGTCTCAGTTTTTCGACATCCTTTATAATAAACAGGTTCTTGAACCTGGTGCTATGTTTCAATTTCCCCTAGCCATAAAAAGAGGAATAATCAATTGTCTAAGTCATAGTTCCCCTCTCTGAAGACTTAAGAATAGCAGTAGCAATTTTTCCCATAGCATTGCAATGGGAGTTCATGTTGATAGCTTGTCCATTATAACTTTCAGATCTTTTCCAAGGCCATTACCTGTTAACAGCACATAAACTCAAAGGATTCCCTGTTAGATCAAAATGGAAAAAGTTATGCTTCACTGAAAAAAACAGACTCAAAAAAAAAAAAAGCCTATGGAAAGGGAGCCCTCTTGCTTACTCTAAGGAGATACAATAAAAGAAAACTCAAAGATACTTGGATGAGAAGGAAGCATGTCGGAGTGGTGAAGGGTTGATAAAAACTCTATTAAATAATCACAACTGTATAATTTCTATTTTGTGAGATAATTTCATTTATTTACAAGGGATCTTATTGAAGCTGTGTTCTAAAAGATGAGCTGCGGAGAGTATTGGTGTGCTGCAGAGTGTGAGCACTGGGCATCATTTGCAGATGTGGTGATTTGTGAGGAATGAGCAGAGCACGGAATCACGGAATTGTCAGAGTTGGAAGGGACCTTCTAGAGACCATCCAGTCCAACCCCCCTGCCAAAGCAGGGCTGCCCAGAGCGCATCACTCAGGACTCCATCCAGGTGGGGCTTGAAGATGTCCAGAGAAGAGGACTCCACACCCTCCCTGGGCAGCCTCTTCCAGGGCTCTGCCACCCTCACCACAAAGAAGTTCTTCCTCACATTGGAGCGGAACCTCCCATGGTCCAGCTTGTGCCCGTTACCCCTCATCCTGTCACTGGGCACCACTGAGAAGAGTCCGGCTCCATCCTCCTTCAACCCACCCTTTAGATCCTTGGAAGCATTAATAAGGTCTCCCCTCAGCCTTCTCTTCTCCAGGCTGAAGAGCCCCAGCTCTCTCAGCCTTTCCTCATCAGGGAGATGCTCCAATCCCTCCATCATCTTTGTTGCCCTACGCTGGACTCTCTCCAGCAGTTCCCTGTCTCTCTTGAACTGGGGAGCCCAGAACTGGACCTGGTTGAAGTTAACTGGGGGCATTTACCATCTTTTTTTTTGGTGACAGTGAAAGGAACAAATTCCTTTAGAGCAGGAAGAACCTGATGAGGCCGGAGGAGCTGCTCTTTTGGGCCTTCTTGTTTCCTTGGAGACAGATGGCTGTTCCCACACGCGGTGGTGTGGATACCTGCTCCCCGGTGGTCCTCCATGGGCTGGAGGGGGCCAGTGCACTTCACAGTGGTCTTCTGAGGGGCTTCAGGGGAATCTCTGGTAGAGATTGCCTGGAGTGCCTCTTCCTCCTCCTTGTTTTCTGACCTTGGTGTCTGCAGGATTGTTTTTCACACTTTTTCCTCACTCCTCTCTGTGATGCTTTGCTCCCCGATGTTTCATACCCTTTTGCTAAACATGCTTTCCCGGAGGCACCCCCACTGTGACCACGGCTCAGCTGAACAAAACCTCTCCACATCAGGCTCTTCTTACAGGGTTGGACCAGAGAGATACCGGAATTGCCTCGATTTCTGCCGTGATCTGCAAAGCCTGGAAGAGTGTGGTACTGATTGGGGAAGAGTAGGATAGGCCTGTGGGGCCGGGCTGATGGTGGGTTTGGAGAAGCTCCCACACAGAGCTCGGCCACCAGTGTAGCTTACATCTCCTGTTCGCACCCCGGGTGAGCCGCAGAGGCCCCAGTCAAAGGATGAGATTTTCTGTGTTCTCAGAGGAGACTAAAAGCGAAAGCGTTGCTGGAAAGTAATAAAGACATCTGAGGGAATAAGAAAAGAAGAGCACTCGCTGTTTCCAGACAGTCCTGAGGAATCAAACAGAAAAGCCGAAGAAAGAAAAGGTGTCATCACCATTCCTGCTCCTTAGTCTTTCAGTGTTAGGGCTGCCAGTGGTATCTGGAGATCTCAGCGCTTTCTCTGCTTGCTAAATGGAATATTTTTGCTGAGAACTCCAACAAGGAGCTGAAAGTAATTTTGTGATTTTTGAGGGAAGTTTAATTTAGGTATTTTATTCTTTGCGTGGGTTTTTTTTGGGGGGTTGTTTTTTTGTTTGCTTGCTTGTTTTTTTTTTAGTTTTTTTTAATCATTAATTGCTAGCAAATTGCTGGCAGAAGTTACACAAAGTTATAATAAAAATAAATGTTGTAATGAAGTACTTCTACATGCTCTATGCACATAGATTCCATCTTGGAGTGAGTGACACTGCAGACAGATGTGTTGGCAGTTCTTCTCAGGAGCTGCTGGCTGCATTAACTACTGATGCTACTACATTCACAGTTATTTCTTCAGCTTCCATTGAAACTTTTTCATATGTTTTCTTGTCAGACATCGATATTAAAATTATAAATATCAATATCTATATCGATTATAAATACCGATTTATAAAGTCCCACCTGTGAGATCCTTTCATGCTGCCAGCGCGTTCAATCCCGTTGCAAATACCCTGTCTGTCAAAAGGAAACTCTGATTTATGCCTACTTTTTTAAAATCACTGGTGTCTGCTGTGGCATTTGGAATCTTAAGGCAATGTTTCTTGTCACTGTTACTGCACAAGGCTATTTAAAACAGAGGTGGTGTCTCACTAACAAAGGACTAATTTCTGAGGGAGCTACTACTGCTCACACATGCATTGGGAGTTCAAGTTAAAATAACTATATTTAGAAAACAACTTTCTAAAAAGCCTTATCGTAAGGGCTTGTGCAGAAAATAACTCTGCATTCTTACTTCTTAAATACAGATTCCTTTTCAACCTGTCCTGTTCTTACTTTTTTTCGTATCTAGCTAGTTTTTAAAACTTTCAGTCAAACTTCAGTGATTTCTCTCTGTTCCTTCTAAGTGTCAGGGCTGACTTAAGAACTTCCATTCTCCTCGTCTTCAAATACTTCTGCCCTTTGTAATAGCTTCCAATCTAGACCTGCATTACTGATTATGGGAAAAAATTAGAAAACTTGCATTCAAAAAACATAGAAAAGAGGTTACTTTGTTCTGATTCCGTTGTATAGTTTGGGTTTTTTAACAAGTATTTTGATCTATTACTCTGACACTACTAAGAAGACAATGCATCATGAGTTGGGGTGAGGAAATAGGAGGGGATAGGAGAAGGAATTAACATCATAAACCAGAATGGCACCTGAAACTCTCCTAATCTGAAACCACTGGAAGAAGTTTATTCCCCTGAGAAAGTGAAAATCAAATTAATTTTGGGCTTCAGGCCTGGATTCCTGAGCAAAATGAGTGTGCGTTTCATGTTCTGTAACATAATCTGCAGTTTTTTGGTTTTTCCGTAAAGGTGCCAACTTTAGGAATATTATGAGTGTATAGTGATGGTAGCAGAGCTTCCCTTTTGCTCACAATGCTGTATACCTCCTTTCCCTCAGAAACAGGACTGAGGAGAGGAAAGAGGAAAACGAAACAGAAACCAGTCTCATGATCGGTGACATATTTCAAAATAAGTTTCTTTACTAATACTGGCAAACATTTGATTCTAATGTCAAAAAACTGCAGTCACCTGTATTTATCTGCAGATCAACAGCATCCAGTCTATTAGCCTGAGTTACTGGTCAGCATTTAAACTTCGTATTTATTTTCTTTATCCTCTGCCAACCAAATCTTGTAAATTATTCAGTGACCAAGCTGCTGTCACTGATTTCAGTGAGTGGTAGTGATATTTGTTTTGATATTTGTTTTACTCAAACAGGATATTTGTAAAATTTTGGAAGGATTACTGTAAAAGTAAGACTTTATCTTTGAAGCTTAAAAATGTTGCATTTTTAAATTCCAGGTGAAAATAGCATTTCAAATCTAGTGAAGTTTAAAAAGATCCACTGAAAACAAGAAGGTATTAAATTAAGTATAAATAAGTGACCAATTGTGACACTTTTTGTAGAACAACAAATTTTTGTTTAGGAGAAACTAAAATGACCCATTTCTGTGAATATCATTTGGGTAATTTTTCCAGTTTCTTAGTTATTCAAAAGCAGTTTTCCTTCTGCAGGATCTGATCACTTCTAGGGTAGAAAAGATTAAAGGATGTCTTATTAGGTTGAGAACTGAGCTCCTGAAGTGCCCAAGAAAGTCTTTTTCTTGTGCTGTACTGGAGAAGAGAGGGAATGATTCTAGGACTGTGAGTCCCTGCAATGTTGCTTTGATTTGGGAAAACACTGCTTAGGGGTGTTAGTTCAGATTCAACCTCCCATGATAAAAAGGAAGACAAAACTGAAATAGCATCGTTGGTTAGGTGAGCATGTCTTCAGGGAATCAAGCTTCTGTTCAATGAAACAATTTTCTTGCTTAAGAACAGTGCAGACCAGTCCTTCTCTAATGGACTTTTAATTGCAATGCATTAAAATAAACTGGGAAGTGATAGGTGTGATTTCTTTCCTGCAAGCTGTCTGCTTTTTACATTACTGTAAAAACTAGTTACAGTGAGCAGTTTTGTAAAATTTTACAAGAACAATACATACCGCAGAGGAAAATGAAAAGGTTTTACATTGTTGGCAATTTAGTATGACTGTGATGGCGTATTGAGTCAAAGCTGTGAATATTTGTCTGAGCACTGAAGTTATCCTTAGTTACGTTGATGATTTGGATATTTTTTGAATTTTGACTTTTGAATTACAATTAGGTAAAAATTTCGATACATTAAATGATAGATTTTAATTTACTCTGCTGATACGCAAAGCTGTAAAAAGAGAAGTAGCAGAGAGGGATACAAGTGAATGCAAATTAAGAAACTAGACAAGAGAAGTTACTGGAATAGAAAAAAAGCCAGAAAGTTGGAACTGTGAATTAAGATTTTTTAATAAAACCAGGAAGACCTATGTTTGCCAACAACAAATGTAATTAATACAGCAAAAGACTACTTCTAGAACCTAGATACAGGATTTTTGGCAGTCTGCAGAACTATCCCCATCTTCCTGTGGGATGCATAATTCAATTAGTTTATGTAATGCTCACTAATAAATCATCCTGTAGACACCCAGCTGGAGAGCTTATAGGAAAATAAGTTGTTTTCTCATAATTCCTCATGGATATCCGAATTTACATTCTGTCAAAGCAACTGTAGTACCTGCAGGAAATCTGAGTGCCCTTGGATATCCTTAAAGAATTAAACCTTCTAAAGTTACAACAGTGTGAGAAGAAATTTAAAATACTGGATTTAGGTAGACTGTTGGGGTGGCAGCAGCAAAGTAAAACTCTTTTGGGATATAGGCAAAAAACTAGGTCTCTGTGATCAAGGGCAAACCCACATTTTTGCACTGGCAGTTTTACTAACTAAATTCTCTTGTAATTCTGGAGAAACATTAATTTGCTGCTACTTTGCATGGTTTGAAATTGATGACTTTCACATTAGCTTTATCAGAGCGAATTGTTATTATGTGAACACATAAACATTCCTACACGTTTCTATTTGCAATATTATGCATTAACTGCTAATAAGAAAGCATTTATCAGCAAGTGTTTGATAAAAGGCTTGTGTGCGTTGGTTAATATAAGTAATATTTTATTCTGCTCAGAATTCTCTTACTAATGTGACTCTTTTCACTGTAGTAGGCCCTACTATGAAAACTTAGAAGGAGTAATCGTATAAACTATGGCTCCAAAACAGGCTTTAAAATTTAACAAAGGAATCATGAGTGGGAAGCACATACTTACGGCTGTAAGACTGCTTATATAAAAATATATTTGCATTTCTCCAAGATTAGTTGGTAGGAACAAGCATGGTTTCAAGAGTATGAGTTGTAATCAAAAAATCTCTGTATAAACAAAAATTGCTGCAAATTAGAGACGTATCATACAATAAAAGAAGTGCCACACTCTTTCTAATCCCCAGATTGAGTCTCTTGCACTCGCTGGTGCTATGAAGGAATAAGTAGTGTGTTTTAAAGCTGTGTAGTCAGTGGGTTGTTCTTTCTCTCCCCAGGAGTGTGAGTCTGCTCCCTGCGTTAATGGTGGTTCTTGTCAGGACTCCGTGAGTGCGTTTGTTTGCAGCTGCCCGAGCGGGTACACCGGCAGGCTCTGTGAAGTTGATGTTGATGTTTGCAGTGAGCCCACCCTAGGCTCAGTTCTCTGTTCCAATGGAGGCGTATGTGTTGATGGACCTGGAAGAACATTTCACTGCAGGTTAGTGCGAATGCTGTCATGTAACTGCTTTAGTTAGTACTCATTGATTTGCTAAGGTTTCTGGGTGGTGCTGTAACTACCTGCAGTATGTGAACTCAGTTGGATTTGATGCTTAATCTAGTGCTCAAGAATATTGTTGCTTTAAACCATTCGCTGTTTAACATCAGACCCTTTTTCTGGAAAAAAATTTTCTCCTATTTCTTCTTTCCTGGCTCATGTTCACTGTAGCCTCCTTTTTTTCAAGCTTTGGGTGCTGCAGCACCCTTTCTTCTTTCATAAATGAATCTTCTGAATTAAATTAAATTACTTACACGTCTTCTCTCTTCTGCTTGGGAAGGTAAATTGTGAGGGTAAGTACCTTGCACCTGCTTCTGAGCTCTTGGCTGTGAAGAGAAGCTCTTCATGGAATCACAGTCAGGAGTTGCAATTAAAATCAGGTTTTTTAGAGTTGCCAAGATGACAAAGGTAAGTGCCATACTTGATACAAATTCCTTCTTCTGAGGGAGTTCTGTTTGCCTCTTCTATGTTGATATGCTTCAGAAGACAGATAGAGCTCTTTCGCTTATCTTTCAGTAGCTTCTTACCATAGCAGTACAGTAAGTAGCGCATACAAGGTGGAAATAAGAAACATAGAAAGATTATTAAGTCAGGTTGGCTCCTGTGCTGCAAACATTCTGATGTGAACATTCCTCCATTTCTGCAATACCTTCCACTTGCTTTAAGCAGTCTGAACAAAACTCATGTACAGACTGGAGATGATGTGGGAGATGGAAAAGCAGAATAATTGGCAACAAGAAAGGGAGAAATAGCTCCTACTGTAGCAAAATGCCACAAACTTTCAAATGAATAAGGAATCTTAATGCCTGGTACACACTCTGCTGTGGAATGGGCAGAAGGGAAGACAATCCAGTATTGTTTAGAGTCTCCTTGTTTTGGGGATCTGGCTCGGGATGGTGGCTGCTAAAACTGGAAATAGGAAATAATGAAAAGTGTCCAGCGGCGGGTAAGTGTCAGGCTGCATTAGCTGTGGGCAGCACTGCCAGACTCAGCTGTGATGGATGTGGTATTTTACCCAGTAGTACAGTGGATGGTTCAACTTTTCTTGAATTATGTGGGAATCAATTACATGAGCAACCCTACAGGCGTCTTCCTGAAATGAATATGAAAAATACCCTTTGGGGATAGCTCTTGAATTGTGTGTTATCTGAAATATCCTTTGTGTCTTCAAACCCTTGCTTTAAAATTAAAACAACTCATTGGAAATGAGAGGGGTGCTGGGAGTTGTAATTCAGTTCTATCCTGGGCAGATTGCCACTGAATCAGGGCTTCAGGAAACAGATTACCATCTGAAAGGATGCCCACCTACCTTGCTTTGTATTTTAGACTTCTTAATTAAAGGAACTGTCTGCCACAACAACAAACACTATATAAATTAGCAAATTAATAATAAAGCTATCATTGAGCTCAGGGGGGGCTTTCAGAAGACAATTCAATCAAACCTACATATGGTGGATATAATGAGTGTGTAATAGGAACTCTGAAGCCTTTTCGTAGTATTTTCCAAGTATTTTAAGGAAGAGAAACTGTTCCACATACTCAGATTTTTTTCATTATTTTTAATCCACCATGCGTCCTTCCTCACTTCTTTATCTTTTGATCCCAGACCATTCAGTACGTTTGGCTTCGGATTTAGAAAAGTAAAAATAATAATTAAAGAAATTCCTCCCTCCCCACTTACGCATGCATTGAGACGTTTTGAGATGTGCATTTCAGGTGCTTCCTGCTGACTAGGTTCAGAAGTCATACTGTCTTGAGAAGGATTACCTGTGCAGTGCTTTCAGTGGGATCAGGTGAAAATAATGTCAACAATCTTACGACAGGCCTTGCCTTAGGTTAAGTTGTTGAATCTTACAGCTTCATTGTACTTTTTCAGCACATTATAGTACATTTGGGGTTGTAATATTTTTGTTAGGGAAAACAGAGGTAATTTTTGATGTCATTCTGTCTTTCGTCATCCACTATGAGTAACTCTTTTTCAGAATTTAAAGGCATTTAGTGGTATAAGTCTGTTGGTCTGAGAAATGTGTAGGGTTACACATATGTTTGATCCCATCCTTTGATACCAGGGAAACTGGTGGGTTTTCAATCTACTTTTTGGATTATATTTGACTACACTCTTAGGTTCAGAGCTGAAGCTTTTCTGTCAGCACCTTTCAGAGATTAGTTTATAGTCACAAGACAGTTCTGTGGGCTTGATTTTTGTATTCCAAGGTCAGGTAAGAGTGAATATTTGATCAACAGAATACCTGATCAGCAGAATGTGAAGGTTTTTCTTCCAGCTCATGAGATTTTTGTAAGAAAGAATTCTAAAACAGGAATATGTTGTTCTACATTTCCTCTAAATAAAGTGCAGTTATTTTAAAATGTTTATTATGATATCTACCTCTCATTCTTATTTGTGGCTATGATTCTGTGAATGCAATGATAAGTAGTGAAAGGCTGGATATTGCTGTTTTTAATCCCACATGCCTTTGACTCGTATTTAACCAAGCATTCACTAGCAGTTGTAAAATAATATAGCCTAATAATTACTTAAATACTAAGTTAAAGGGCAAATAATTTTGTCAAAAGCAGTCATGGTAATCCGTTGTACACATCAGCTAGTATCCTTGGACAAGTATCTTGTTGAAGTCTTTAAAATATACCACTTTTGGACATTTTCAAGTGGTAGAAATTATGCTGGAAAAAATATGAAATCGGTCTGATTTAGCCTGACTTCTGGCTTTCATAAGGATAAGGGACTAGTATTATGGTGGAGTATATCACATGAAATTAAATTGAAGTGTCAATGTAAAGACATCCACAAAACCTGTAAGCAACTTAATTCTTTTTTCTTCCTTGGGATTCCTCAGGTGCCATTTGGCACTCTGAAAAGCCTTTCATTTTCTTCTTGTAACTATTCTTCCCTTTTCTTTTCCTCAGTAAAATCAAATGGCTCCTGAAAACATTTGCATTACATTCTTTTATGTATTTTCTTTATTTACTGCTTTTCTTGCCACATTTGGAACACGTGCATAATGTAATTAAAAATCAAAGCTGTCCTACAATCTTATTCTTGTGCTGCTTAGGAAGAGCTGGTAAAAATAAACTAAGATCAGTATATTCATATTCTTGTATTCTACTGATAAGGAAACAAAGTTTAGATTTTAAAATGTCTTTTTTCTAGTTCCCTTCTATTTTAATTCTTTTTTTTTTTTATCTGTGTAAGCAAGTAGTCCCACTGGAGCACCAGGGCATCTGCAGGGATCCAGGAAAGGCATTAAAACAATTTGAGAGTGGAGATGCTGTATGAGCAGAAAACTGGAGTCTGAAAAACGTATTACTCTGTAGCGCTGTCATGCAGACTGCACATAAGATAAGAAATGATAAAGCAGAATGGTTTCTCTTAGAGCTGGTGTAATGTGAACAATATATTGTTAGTACGAAGGAGATGGTTGTGGTGGGAGCCCAGGGGTGCAGAGTCTTGTAGGGCAACCTAGGCAAATGTATGCAAAAAGCTGCTATTTAATTCTGCCATGGTATGCAAAAGGAGTTAATCTGTATGATTTTGAAGAATCAAAGTTGTTTAGGGTTTGATAAATGCCGGTCATGTATTTAAACTGAAAGCTGCTGCAGATGATTGCATATCAAACAAGATGTAGTTTGCGCTTGAAGAAGCACTACTGAAGATGGGTGCAGTCATGTTTTGAATTCATTGGACTTTGCATGTCTCCGTCAGAAATTGTCCTTAGCAAATTGCAATAATCCCATCTGAAGTTGACAAATGCATGTATTGCCATGATGATGAAGTCCACCTTGAAAAAGTAAGACGGAAATTTGGCAAGAGTCAATGACAGAAAGCCCTGTGAATCCTTCCAGCTATTGCTGTCGGGGTGTATATTGCATCATGATGTATATGAGAAACTGTCTTTTAAACAGAGGTGTCATGTATCAGTACTGTACATTCAGTCCTTTATCCCAAAGGAAATAGAACTGTTCTTTGAAGCTTTTTGTGTCAACAGTACCTCCAGGCAATAATCAAAAGGTTCTCCTCTACTTCAAAAGGCTTAACATGTGGAGCATTTGCGCAGCTGTGTGCTCCCATCAACCCAAAGAGGGAGTTAATGGTACAGTATTTGTTTTGAGACTAACTCAGGTCTGATATGCCATATAACAGAAAAGTCACGCTTCTGTCGGAGGATTGTTAACTGAGAAGCTTCATCTTATTTAGCGGTTGACAGACAGCTGGCAAGGTCTGACCAAAGTCACAGAGTACACATTACACGGACCTGTGTATCTTGAGTTTCTCAGAGTACTGAGATAGGTGTAAGAAGAAAGTCATTGTATGATATGGAAGGATTGACTTCAATTCACTGGAACATCAGAATCTCTGAAAACAGGCAAGTTGTAAAACAGTAGGTTCTCACTTTTCCTGTGTGCTGTGAATATGCACATAGTACTCTCTTTCTTTCTCAGTCTCCGCTCTTGTGAAAATCGATGAACCTCCATTTATATCTAGATAAAAAGATGTTTTTTGCGTGACTTGCTGATTTCATAATCAGCCGCTTAGTTCTTCACATTTGGTGAAGCATGAATATTTTAGGGTTTGCATTGTCTGTATGTATTAGGTTAGATGAAAATACGAGATGGCTGTATTGGTTCAAGCCAAGAACCGTCTGTCCCTGTGTGCTGTTTCCAAGGTGCCTTAAGCAGATTGCCAGAAAAGAATATGAAAAGTGCATGGATGTTACTTGTCCTTCAGTACTCTCCTGTGCTCCCTCAAACAGGGGTTCTCCTGAGCGTGTTGTGGTTTGTTCAGCAGAAGTTAGTGAGCCTTTAAGCACTTAGAGTTTTCCCGTGCACCTACATAAACTTGTCCTCTGAGGAAGGGGCTTTCACCAGGCGATCTCCAGAGGACCCTGCCAACATCCTTCTGTGACAATACCATTCGGCAAGCGGTGGACCCACGGGTCTGACCTGCTGCATGAAAAAGTGCCTCCCTTTTTAAATTTTAGGCACTGCTCCTGCTAGCTTTATTTCGTGTCCCCTAATTCTAGTGTGGAAAAAGAGAATGAGAAGCTGATTCCAAGCCCTCCTGTCCTTGCTTTTGTGTACCACTGCCGTACTGCCCCAGGCTCCTTCCTTTCCAGGCTAAAGATTTCTGGCTTTCCCAGTCCTTCCCCTTTCGGAAGCCATCCTAAATTTCTGGTCATCCTTATTACCCCTTTCCAAGGCTTTTTAATTTCTGTTTTGTCTTTACTGATACAAGGGGACAAGAAGTACAGACTGTATCAAAGCTGTGGGCCAATCTGTGATTTATACAGTGCTGTAATTTTTGCTTTGCCCTTCTCTATTCCTCCTGTAGTAACACACAACAAGCATTTCATTGATTCTGGAAGGAAGCAACACAGGTGTTTCAGTTTTATTCTTAAGTTGGCTGATTATTGAACTGTGTTTTTTATGGAGAATCATTAAATAAAGTTGGCACATTAACATGTTCCTAAAGCAATCCATGTATCATTAGTTTAGGTATGAACATACATACAAATATCTATATGCATGATTTTTCATTGCGTATCTTTATTTAACCAAAATCGCAGAATCTTCGTGGTTGGAAGGGACCTTTGACATCATTGAGTCCAACCACAAAAAAACCCCACAAAACCAACCAACCAACCAAAGCCAAAAAAACCCCCACAAACAAAAAAAACCCCAAAGCTACAAACAGACACAAACCAAAAATGTCGGGCACTAGAGCATGCCCTGAAGTGCCCCATCTACACGTTTCTTAAACACCTCCAGGGCTGGTGACTCCACCACCTCCCTGGGCAGGCTGTTCCAGTGCCTGATCACTCTCTCAGGAAAGTCGTTCTTCCTCAGATCTAATCTAAACCTCCCCTGCCCCAACTTCAGACCATTCCCTCTGTTCCTGTCCTTATTCCCTTGGGAGAAGAGGCCAACCCCCACCTCTCTCCACCCTCCTTTCAGGGAGTTGTAGAGGGCAATGAGGTCTCCCCTCAGCCTCCTCTTCTCCAAACTAAACATGCCCAGTTCCCTCAGCCTCTCCTCATTGGATTTGTTCTCTAATCTTGTTCTTACATTCAGAGCAAGAAGAATAGACAATTATGATAATGACAATTTCTAACCATTTATCTCATTTTATGACAAATCATAGAATCATCTAGGTTGGAAGGGACCTTTAAAATCATGTAGTCTAACTAGCAACCTAACTCTAATAAAAAACCAAAAGAAAACCATGCAAAAAACCCCCAAACTTCACTAAACCATGTCTCTAAACACCATGTCAACCCGTCTTTTGAACACCTCCAGGGGTGGTGCTTCAACCACTTCCCTGGGCAGCCCATTCCAAGGCTTAATAACCCCTTCTGTGTCAAAATGTTTCCTAATCTCCAATCTGAACCTCCCCTGGGGCAACTTGAGGCCATTTCCTCTTGTCCCATGGCCTGTTCCTTGGGAGAAGAGACCGACCCCCCCCTGGCTACACCCTCCTTTCAGGGAGTTGGAGAGAGCGAGAAGGTCTCCCTTTTAACTACCGTAACATAAGAAATCTAATTTAAAGTCTGGCAAAGAACAAAGCTCCCTAAGCCTCTCCTCAGGAGACTTGTGCTCCAGACCCCTCACCAGCTCCGTTGCCCTTCTCTGGACCCGCTCCAGCCCCTCAAGGTCATTTTTGTGGTGAGGGGCCCAAAACTGGGCACAGCCCTCGAGGTGAGGTCTCACCAGTGCCCAGGACAGGGGGACCATCACCTCCTGAGTCCTCCTCACCACACTGTTCCTGACACAGGCCAGGATGCTTGTCTCTCCATGTGAAAAATACTATCAAAAGAAATAGTATAATAAAAATGAGCATTATGCCCTGTATTTTTCAGTATATAGTAAAATTCCTTAGCGTATACAGATATATAGTAAAATTCCCTACTTATACGTGTGACAAGCCTAGCGTTTATTTGTGCTAATATAAAGTAAATGATGAATTTAATAAACTTCATATGCTAACCACTACTCAACACATCTCTACGCTTTCAACTAAAAAGAGAACTGTAGTCATAAAAATGTTAATATGTAATCTAACAAAAAGTAGCTCTCCAAGTGAATTATAGTTCTGTTTTATTTTAGCCATTTTTTTTTGGAAATCTTGTTGAGAAGCTGATGCTTGTGGCTTGCATACTCTCTAATAAGTTTTTGATTAATATATGCTTTATTGCTCCCTTGCTTATTCAAATTTGATCAACTTGATACGTTGCTCTCTTTATGTGATATTGCATTAAAGGTAAAGGAATATATCATAGTAGCAAAGAAGCAACGCATCCATTTTAGACAGGCTTCTGCTATACCAGCAAATTCACCAGAAGATCAAGATCATAGGATTTGGAATGATACTAATGTGTGTAAAGTGAACAATAGAATAGCTACTGCAGCTTCCAGGCAAAAGTAGAGAAAAATTATCATTCTGTCACTCAAATGGAGATTTATATTGATATTCAGACATTATGTCAAACCATTTAAAATATCTACGGAGGACTTTTGCCAATTAAAGAGCAAAATAGAAATAGGAAAAATTGAAAATGGTAAGAGGCTGTAAAAGTGGAGCATGAAGAAAGGCAAGGCATTAAGAAACATATCCCAAACACGGGGATCATTTTTTTAAATAGATGTGTGTTCTGTCTTGTTGCATTTTACTAGTGATAACTACAATGATAGTACTGCAGCTAGTTAAAATTACACACTCTCCTTACCGTTTTAAAGTTACAAAATTTGACAGTAAAGTGCAATCTGCTAGAGCATTAGCATTGTCTACAAAAGCGCAGACAACAGTGTCTGGAAAAGAGACACTAAAAACTAGTAGGGGAAAAAACACACCCAGAAGCAAAACACAAATCTAATACCAATCACCCAGCTGCCCAGTCTCAGAATAAAACCATATTAAAGCTTATATCTGAATGGCTATTGCCAGTTGTTATATTCTGTTTGTTTTTCTTTTAAGCAAACCTTTTAAAAATTCATTGCCTGGACACGCACAGGAAGCCTCTACCCTATGTATATATGGGGTTTGTTTTTTATTTTTCTAGCTAAGTTGTTTTCTGACTTCGTGAAACAGAAGCCAAATAGGAATAGCTACTGGGAATAGTGTTCATGTCCCCATTACACGAAATGCAGCGACTGAACAGTTGGGAATGTGCCTCTAACAGAACATTTCAGTTTTTTCTAGCTACACACAGAGAATATGTAATTCAACATTGCCCCAAAACCAAGCATGCCCAAATAAAATACAACACCTGGAACAAGATTTAAAATTTCACAGTGCTTTGAAATGGAGTATGCTGCTTATTTACTCAGAATTACATCTGGAATACTAAAGCACATGACACAGTGATTCAAACACACATCACCTTTGATATTTTTGCTGTTGCTGTCTTCAAAACTTCGTGATATTTGTGGTGTTCTTTATTCTTTCTTTCTAAAATATGTATTCTGAGTGCGTGTACACCAATGGCACACATAATGCGAATGGTGGGTTTACCTTTCTATAGTGGTTGTTGACAAAACCAGCAATAAATCTATCATAAAAAGTTACAATATCATTTTTAAAAGATTATTTGGGTGTATTAACAAGCCATACAAGGTGAGAGTTGAAAATGAAAATATCATTTCTTTATTGTTTTGTAGAGTTATAACCTACTGGCATTTTGCAACCATAAAAAATGTTACTACCTTGTATCTTGAGTGAAAAAGGACTATGCTTCATCTGAAAACTGCAAGCTCAGAGGGGAAGACAGAGTCCACTAGACTCCCTGAGGGTGCTTTTGAATAATTAAATGAATGTACTCAATTTTTACACTACAGAATAGTCACAAGATGTATAAAAAAGCAGGGGAAAATTTGTAATTTTAAAACCAATATAGAAGTATTAGAGTTTCAACTTGTCTGTATAGGAAAGGCTTTTCCCAAACTGCATTCCCTGAACTCTGGTCACATAAAGAATTTGAAGGACAGTGTCTTTCGAGTCATTGTATGAAACAACAGAATTTCCACGGGTTTTGTTTGTTTGTTTGTTTTAAGGGGCATTTATTGATAAAGTTACAGTGTAGCTTATGGCTGTTTGGCTTGGTTATACCCTGCCTGTAAAAAATGAGAAAAAAACAGTAGGTCTCAAAAAAACAAGAGACTTCACTGTAACGGTTTTTTTTTAGCAGGAACTGTTTGGCATTGTCATTCAGATGTACAGATTGCTGCTTTTCAGAGAAGGGCAAGGGCAAGAGAAAGGGAAAAGGAAAAGGAAAGGGGAAGAGGAAACAAGGCATTATTCAGGTGAATTGATCATTTTTGAAGCCCAGAATAGTAGGAAAGATTCTTTTTTCCATCTAAGTTCAGCATTAAAAATGCACATTTCAGAATTAGTCTCCAGGGGAGCCATACAATTTTTGACAAGTGCGTATGTGTGCCAGAAGGCATGACTCTGGAGAGATACTACTTTAAAATTTGACTCTATATTTATAAATAAGCATAAGTTCATCTGACAGTGTAATAGTACCAGGACCATACTTTTTGCCATAAAAACCTTCTGTAATTTCAGTTACTGATTTTATTTACTCATATTTAAATATATATATAAAATACTGTGTTCTGTGCCCAAATGTGACATACAGTATAATTCTATTAGAATTTCTCTAATGTGTCATGAATTACGTACATTAATACAACTAGAATTAAATAATCATTCTGTACGTGGCTTTACCTGAGATGCTGTGTTATTTCCTGAAGGTTTCATGCTGAACCTCTTGAATCTCAGTTGTGTAGGACACAGCTAAAGATCGGCGTTCACCAAGTTTTCATTCATCTGGACTGGAGAATTAGTTCTTTTCCCTAGGAACTAATGGCAGTGGGATACCTGTTTCCCTTCAGAAACTCCTGTAGTACAGTACCAGGTAATCGCTGCCATGGTCCCATAAACAGGTTATTTTTTTTTCCCACTAATTGGGATTGTTTCATGTAGAAGCAACCTTATCTTAGGAAGCAGTAATGCTTGAAACAAGTCAAACAACTATTGTAAAATAATCTTCCTCAGCTTTTGAGCATGGCTTTAAAATTTGTGTTTGCCTTCTTGATGTAATTTTCCGTAACTTCACGTTGACACATAGTTCTTTGTACACGTTATTATGTTAGAGAATTGGGGGAGAGAAAATGGAGCACAGGAATTGCCATTTAATGTCAGATCTCCCCTTCATTGTGTTCTCTCTCTGATCTTCTGCTGTAATGACACTTCAGAGGAGTGCCTCAAGAACTTAGTAGAAAAATATTTTTTCCCACCTCTTCATCTGCCACCATATACAGGGCTCTGTTTGGTTGGTCAAAGGCAGTAATTGCCCTGAAGCATAAATTTAAGATCCTTCCCAAAGGTTATTTTTAAACATTTTTTACATTAAATGTGGATATTTCTGTATCCCATAAAATTTCCAAGCCCTTCCAAGCTTTCCTCTTTCTGTCATAAGTATGATCTGTAATGGGGTTGTGCAAGTCATGTCTATTGCTGCATATTTCTCCCTTTTATTTCTTCCAGAACTCATTTTTCCCAAAACAAGTGTTTGTCTTTCTGGATAGGTGTCCCCTGAGACACTGTTTCCTGCAATATTGTAGGTGCTGGCTTGTTCTCAGCGAGCACGAGGAAATGCGTACTTCAGACACTACGTACTTTGGTTCTCACTAAGTATTCTTGTGATTTTTCTCATTTCTCATCACCAGTCTTCTTGTGATGGTTTCACAGTAAGAAAGGTAACTGCTGTTTGCTCTCAGATGTAGAGGACTGCAGAAGTCAGTTGATTGCAAGACTGATGGAAGTAGGGAACAGGAGACATCATTTGTCGCTGCCGGTGCTTCATCGGAATGAACATTTTTCATTACAGCCTAAATATTCAACTGATTTGAAAAGGATAATAAATACTAAAAAAACCACCTGCAAACGCCCAAAGAGATGAAGGAGACTGCAGTCATCAGGGAGAGTCTCTAAAACTGTCTTACAGCCCCTTCCACTTCTGATAATTTTCTCTTCCTGTTCGGTAAATACTTTCTGATACTTTCGAGAAGAATAAAATCTGTTCTTTGTCTATGTTTGATTTTTCTTTTTTTTGCATCAGCAAACAGTTGTCTCCTATTTTTATTCCTTCCATCTATTTAGTGATGTTTGATGCAGTCTTAGAAAAGGTTAAAGACTTTTTAAATAGCATAACACTGTCAAGTTTAAGCCAGTTTTCTATCCCACTTCTATACTCGTAACAACTTCCATTTGTTTTGTGTTATTTTTGTAAATCTCTCCATGGTTTTCAGTGTCTGCAGCTGGCTATATTCAGAAATTAAGATGGGATTCTAGGTACTACCTTGGCAATGGAAGCACTGAAGTCATCTTAGTATGGTAAACATAAAAAACCCAGAACGATACGAAGCTTGTGCCTTAATTGTATCTTTCGAAGTATTTTCTCTAGAGAGATGGCATGCGTTTGGAAAAAAAATTAGAAGCATCTGGTTTTCACTCCAGGTCTTGCCAGGTTTGGAAAACCAAATCAGTTTTAACTGAAAAATTAAATTTATAGGTGATTGATGTGCAATCCCAGCAATCTATAGGCTTGTTTCCTGAAAGTCTTTCCAATGGGAGGTTTATCAGACATGGTACAGGGGGCACTAGTTAGGATTGTTCTGGGACAAGCTGGTTGAGAGAGCAAATAAAAATTAGGTAGTGGGGAAGTTCAGTTTTCTATGAAGGACAGTAGAGTTGGCAACTATTTCTGTTCTCACTTGTTTTGAAGAAAGGCAAACTTTTCATTTTTATTCATAATCTTAATGGATAGACTGTTAAAAAGTTGTCACTTGATAGTATTTGTCAAAATGGCATCTGAAGTATTGTTTTTCCCTGCTTCAAAGGGAAATATGTGTTAGCCACTAGTAAGTAATGATTTCTTTTGTTAACTGTGTTATATCAATAAGTATATGTATGTACATAATATGTAACACATAACTCAATATCCATTTGAGATAATATTTCTTTAAGACACTGTGTATGATCTGAGAACAACAGTGCTTTTAGGTTTAGTATCTAACAGTGGCCTGTAACTCACTGAATTACAATAGATATCAGCTAGTCATTTTATATGACTATAAAATTGTATTTTGACTGCTCCTCCATTTCTGAAGTAGACTTTAATATCCTGCTTTTTTTTAATATAGTCATTTTAAATAAATAAAATGAAACAACATTCTCTTAAACTATTATATCTTCTGATTTGTTAAAATCTGGAAAGGTCTGTGGAAGAGTTCTTTCTAGAGCAACATGTTTCATTTAAACAAAGTAATTTAACCATTAGGATATACATTCTTTTGAACTGTATTTTACGTTCAGTGTATCTCTTTTATACGGAGGAGCTCTCACATAAGGAAGGTTAACAAGAGTGATTTTATCTCTGTGATTGTACCTTTGAGATTAGATACAAAAAAATCAGGTTTGGTTTTTGTTAGGTTTTTGCTCTGTTTGTTTTAGGAGATGACATTAGATATGAAGGTCAATAAATGCAAGTAAAATCCAAATTTATTCTGGGATTCTAGTAAAGACCTATAACTCAGTATGTATTTGAAACGAGGCAACTTCAGTTCATTATGGACGAGTTAAATTATGGGTCAGAGCTTTTTCTTTCTTCATGCCATGAATAGTACTATTGAAGAGAGGGACTAGAGAGAAAGACTCTTATTAACTTCTTGTCCTGTATGTGCTTGGAGATGGGTCCCAAGAGGTCATGCCCATGACCTCTCTAAGGACTGAGATGAGGCCGATTGGTGTACAGTGCCCCAGTCTTCCTTCACACTTTTCTTAAAGATATACATAATATTAGTCTTTTTTCAGTTATTATATAGCCCAAGGTCACCCGCACCATTAATGTCTATGTTGTTATAAGTACTACAACAGCTATTTTCTTTTCCTGACAAATTAGCATTTTTTTAATTTGCTCTGGGTGGCTGACCACTGGTACGAGCACAACAGACAAGTGTATTTTCACTGATGATTCCTTCATTTCCATTCACACAGTTGGGAAACTTCAGGTACAGGCTTTTTAAAAATTGGAAATCTTTGTAACACACAGCAGCAATATCCCTTATGTGCCAGCATATAAATCACTCTTTTATCACAGCTATGCTCTTCGTCTACCCATGTGTTGCGTTAAGGGGTAAAGGAATTTGGCCGAAAATAAACCCCCTTGCTTCCAGCTTCTCCTTCTCAGATGTCGGAGGGGCTGGGGGTGCCTGGGTTTAGATTCTGGCTGATGCCCAGTTCAACTCCACAGGACCAGTCGCGTTCAATGTATTGAACTGTCCCGATGACAGATGCACAGTACTGTGATGCACCTTTGGGCTAGTCACGTTCAATGAACTAGCGTGGCCACATTTAAGGAGTTTGGTCGCATTCACAGAATCACAGAATCTTCATGGTTGAAAGGGACCTTTGAGACCACTGAGGCCAACCGCAAAAAAAAATAAAAATCAAAAAACAAACCAAAAACACACACACACGCCCCACAACACAACCCAAACCAACACACACACCCACACCACACCCACCCACAGAGAGACACAAACCAACAGTCTCAGGCACTAGAGCGTGCCCTGAAGTGCTACCTCTACACGTTTCTGAAATACCTCCAGGGATGGTGACTCCACCATCTCCCTGGGCTGTTCCAGTCCCTGACCACCCTCTTAGGAAAGTCATTCTTCCTCATATCTAATCTAAACCTGCCCCAACTTCAGACCATTTCCTCTGGTTCGATGAGAACTCTCAAGGTTTGATTAATGAATTTATCAATGAGTTTATTGGAGCAACAGGTTTGCAGGTTCTTTTGGATTGCTGGTGATAATACCCTGTCTGCAAAGGACGTGCAAGTTATATAGCAGCATAAAACAACTCGAGTAATACAGCAGCATGGAATAATCTCAGCTCTATACAGAGATTTCTGAGGGGAAGCAGTGGGCACAGCTGAGTGTACGGATCCCACCGAACAGGCGTCCCTATGGTGGGGGGAATAAAGGCTCAGCCCGTCCACAGGTCCCAGAAATCAGCGATGGTTCATGATGGTTCATGAGTTGCCTGCGATGACGTCTTCTCCAACATCTCTCCATTCTTAAGCCACCTTTATACTGTTTTTTACCTTTCAGGTGGAGCTTGAGTGACTCTAGTCCTACATACCTTAGTTCCAGTTGGTGGGAAATTTCCTCGCTTCACATTTAAAGATATAGACTAACAGACATTCAGAGCGCAGACTCAGTGAGGGGTGGTCCCACCTTGGAGGCAGCTAGCCTTTAGGTTGGAGTTGTGTTTTGGTGCTATAATGACATTATAATGAGCAATGTTCAACCAAAGGGCAGGATTTTTACTAAAAAATAAGAAACTGTTGGCTCAGGGTAACAACTGTGCAGCGTGTCAGTGTTCAGTGCACCATAAATTCCCATTCCCCGCGCTGATGCACAGTTTGGCTCCAGTACCTTCACACCGCCCCACTCTCCATGCTGGGTTTTCCTCCTTGGAGTCTGCTGACTCTAAGATTGCAGATTATGGAGCCTGGGGAACTACGGTGGAATACATTCCTTGTGCATCGGCTGCACTCCACTCAATTTCTTCAATGCTGTACCTCTTTTTGTTTTAAAATTGTGATGTCTTAAAATGTGATTATAATGATTTTCTAAGCCCCCTCCATTGTTTATCCCACACCATGTCCTCTTGGTTAGCAAACCGCAACTGAAGGCATTCCAGATGATGACAGTGGTGTGCTCCTTAATGGCAAGTGGTATTTAGTCAGGCAGTGTTACCTTTGCACTCATGGAGAACACTCCTGCAAGTCCCCATAAAAGAACCCATTGTGTTATTCTGAACTTTTGCAGCCACTGCTCATTTTGCCAGTTTTTGTTGGCTTTTTTAGACACAAAAGACCTAAAAGTAAAAATCAATTCTTCCTAAATTTGAGGGCCTTTGGGGTAGTGAGTTGGGTATGTGACTGACTGACATACAATGATAGCTGCCTTTGAGGATAGGATCTAAATACATTTCCAGGTTGTGTTCTCAGTAGTGGAAGTTGTGTCGAAGATGACAATACCCAGTTAAATCTGTTGTTCTGAGTATTATGCTGACAGTTCGTTTGGTTTGGTTTTCTGTCCGTGAATGCTTTTTGAGAAGCAATGACAGGATTTTGCAGTGATTATACTCTTTTTCACTTTGTGTTGAGGGAAAAGATGAGTGTTTCTACCTGAAAAAAAAAAAAACAAAACCAAAAAAAAAAATCAAGGTTAGTGACATCAGCAGACTTGGGTGCCTCATTGTTGCAGGCGTGCAAAATTAGAGACTGAAGTAGAAGAAAAATAAACCCAGAGCACTAATAAGTGTGTTAAGGGATGCTACCGGTGTGAGTCCTTCCAGTAGCATGTGTGGGGCACGTTGCTGAGATTATTTGGGAATTGAATTGCGAGCGAAACTGAATGCATGACCTGCTTTCAAATGAAAATGAATGCTGCTTCTGGTAGCTCAGCATGATGTTTTCTTTGCATACAGAGCCAACTGCTTCAAACAATAAAGAAAATCGTCTCCAAACCGCATCTGTCCTTCAATTAGGAGAGCAACAATAGCTGGCAGTTAGTGGAAGAGTCCTCAACTCTCTTACAGTATATAATTTCAGACATCTCCATTCCTCATGATTCATGCAGTAAAATCCTATATCATGATGAAAACTGGCGTCAGCAATATTATATATATGTATATATTCATTCACTTATGCATATATGCATACGTATACAGTGTTTTGTTGTGAAATAAGAGTTTATCTGGAGAAATTAAAAAATCATCCAAATTTCCAGTACTAAACACTGCATACACTGAGTTTAAGATAAATGTTTTAAGCTATTGTATTACGTCTTATCACTGTAAATAAAAATACAGTCTTCCTTTATTTGGAAAATGTAAATGTAGTCTCTGAAGCAAATGATGACTAATGACTTCTGCACATCACTATGAATATCTGGGCCCAAAACTTGAGACACAACAGGGCTTGATGTTCAGAAAGTGTAGCTAGTCTTTTCAGTTCTCCTGAATTTTACTTTTGAAAATGTAGGCATTGAAAATGTTGCATTAAAAAATACCATTGTATACTGGAGACAGTGCAGATGTCAATGGTTCTTGAATGTCACCTTCTAATAACTTTCAAATGGAATGACGTGTATGTGGTATGAGAGAGGATATTAAATATTTAACATTTAGCATTTAGGCACGTAACATGCATTTAATGATTAGTTTTTAAAAAACACCTAGATAATTTTGAAGTTTTAAAATTTCTGTTGTAATTTTGATCCGTCTTTGGTTTTGGTTCAGATTTACATTTTCCCCCAAGCAAAGTGGATCAATGTGAGTCTTCAGATGTTCCCATTAGTTTGACTTTGTAGCTTCCAAACATACACTGAATAACCAAAGGAGGTTATTGTGGTTAAAAGCACCAATCAAGAGGACAGAGCCCCTTCAGCATACTTCTTGAATCATATCATATTACTGTAAAAGGTATCAAAGAGTGAATTTCGGCTGAGATAAGAATTACTGCATCCTGGATACTTCTCAGGAAGCATTTGGGATGTCCATGGGGAGATCTGTTGTGCACTCATCACTTTCCCAATGGTCTCATGTATCACCATTTGCTACTAAAACAATTTCATCAACTTAGATTCTTTAGTCACTGAATTTTCAAGAGGCAGCTCTTAGAAGTTATTAAGCATAGGCCACACTCTGAACCTTATTCTTGTTGAGACACACCATCATCTGAAAGTCAAAGCACAGTAATCAGTACAACTCTGGGAGATATGCTGCTATGTTTAAAATGTAGCAGGATCAGTCTTTCCAGACTTACGTGATAAATGCAGACAAATCAATGCTTGCAACTAATCCAGACTTTTAAAAATCGTAAGAAATGGTACGGGAAATACATCTCGCAGCTGTGGTCTGAGTTTGGAAGCTAGCACAAATTAAGAGAAGTGTGTCAGGGTGGTGCTAGAACGCCATCATAAATGAAATACCATTTAGTTCCATTCCCTCCCCCCCCCGAGGGAGGCATCCTGAATCCCGTGATGAACCAGTCCTTCCCTAGGTGTGGACCTCATCCTTTCACCTCCTTGGCTAAGGAATACCAGCTGATTGACTGTCAAAGCTTCCAACTCTTCCCTTTCCAGCAGTTCCTCACTCATCATTGCGGGGGTTGGGATAGCAGTTGGGAGGTGGATATTGCTCCCTCTCCCAGAGGCTGAGCATAGAGATGCTCAGGGAAGAGGGGAAAGGAGCTCCGTCCGACCTCATAGCCCTGTCTCCAAGAAAGCACAGAACGGGGCTGTTGAGATAAACGGACACAAAACTCCGGTCAGGCTTCTCAACGTTTACGTTCTTAATATCTCTGCATGATAAAACATATTCTATTCCATCCTCGCTGTTCTCCTCCCGTTTTTCAGAAATGAACATTAAGTTCATTCCTGCAGTGCAATATTGACTTTGATTTGGAAATTTTATTAAAAAATTTGCAAGAAGCAAACATAAACTTCATAGTGAAACTTTCTTGGTTTTGTACCCTTTGCAACACAGCGTAGAAAGGTCACTAATGTTTCAGTCACTACTTTAAATCTTTATTTTAGCTGGACAAGGAGCTGACAGTGTGCTCTTTAGAACAGCAGCCAGCTGTGCCTGAATTTCTGTACAGGTAGCGGAGAAGAGTGAACTCTGGGTGTATTTTCATATATAAGTTTGTGTGGGAGAGTCATCATGGAAATCAACATCTCCGGTTAAACTGACGCTTTTTTGTTATTAGAGATTATTCTGACCTTCTTTCTTCCTGGTCTAACACACTTATTTCATAGAATCATAGAATCACAGAATGGTTAGAGTTGGAAGGGACCTTAAAGACCATCCAGTTCCAACCCCCTGCCCTGGGCAGGGACACCTCCCACCAGAGCAGGTTGCTCCAAGCCCCATCCAGCCTGGCCTTGAACCCCTCCAGGGATGGGGCAGCCACAGCTTCTCTGGGCAACCTGTTCCAGTGTCTCACCACCCTCACAGCAAAGAATTTCTTTCTTCTAGTCTTCTAATCTAAATCTCCCCTCCTCCAATTTAAAACCATTACCCCTTGTCCTGTCACTGCACTCCCTGACAAAGAGTCCCTCCCCAGCTCTCCTGTAGCACCCTCCAGATATTGGAATGCTGCTATAAAGTCTCCCTGTAGCCTTCTCCAGGCTGAACAACCCCAGCTCTCTCAAGCAAGAACAAAACTCTTCTGTCTTCTCTTGTCTTGTTAAATACCAATGTGTTCGGGCTGAATTTCAGGACTAGTGAAACTGCAGCAAGTTCGCAAGAACCTTCATGCCAATAAAAGCCCTCTACTGGAGGGATACCTACTCGCAAACACAACTCTTCGCCGTAATTAAACTGCCTTCTTGAATGACACAAGCCATAGCAGTACCAGGAATCTTCTTCTACATGGTTTCTATCTAAATCACATCTGCCCAGCTTCTTTTTTCCCCCTAATTGCGTTGGATGGAAAGGTGGGGGGTTTCCCCCGTGTTCGTTGCATCTAGGCTAGCAAAACATTTGAAGGTAAGCCTCAGCCATTTTGTCTTTCTCCTCAGGAAGAAAGTTGGTGGTCTGACAGAATGGTAACTGAAGGTGAACGTTTTTAAGAGCTGAGCTCACGCTGGTGCCGAAGCAACACCTGCAGCAGCAGCACCCGCTGCATTGTGAGAGCCTGGGAGCCACCAGAGCAGTTCTAGTAGGTGGCAGGAGGAGATGCCTGGCTCTAACCATCTGCAGTCTGCAGACCTGGCACAGGCCATGCAAGAATTCCTTTAGAACTGAAAAAGGTGTGACTACAATAGAGTCTGCAGCCATCATTGGAGCGTAGCCTGAGCAGTGTGCCTCTGTGTCAAAGTAAACTTTCTCCAAGTGCCGCCTGTTGCACCTAATGCACGACCTGGAGAGGCTGGAGAGCTGGGCAGAGAAGAACTTAATGAGGTTCAACAAAGACAAACGTAGGGTCCTGCATCTGGGGAGGAAGAACTCCAGGCACCAGTATAGGTTAGGGATGGATCTTCTGGGAAGCACTACTGAGGAGAAAGATCTGGGAGTCCTGGTAGATAGCACACTTTCCATGCGCCAGCAATGTGCCCTTGTGGCCAAGAGGGCCAGTGGGATCCTGGGCTGCAGAGGGCAGAGTGTGGCCAGTAGGTGGAGGGAGGTCATTCTCCCCCTCTGCTCTGCACTGGGGAGACCACAACTGGAATCCTGCCTCCAGTTCTGGGCTCCCCAGTTCAAGAGAGACAGGGAACTGCTGGAGAGAGTCCAGTGTGGGGCAACAGAGATGATGGAGGGATTGGAGCATCTCCCTGATGAGGAAAGGCTGAGAGAGCTGGGACTCTTCAGCCTGGACAAGCAAAGACTGAGGGGAGACCTTATTTATAAGTATCTAAAGGGTGAGTTGAAGGATGTTGGAGCCGGACTCTTTTCAGTGGTTCCCAGTGACAGGACGAGGGGCAACGGGCACAAGCTGGACCATGGGAAGTTCCGCTCCAATGTGAGAAAAAACTTCTTTGGGGTGAGGGTGGCAGAGCCCTGGAAGAGGCTGCCCAGGGAGGGTGTGGAGTCCCCTTCTCTGGAGATCTTCAAGCCCTGCCTGGATGGAGTCCTGAGTGATGTACTCTGAAGTACAAACTCTGTGATTGTGTTAGACGTGTGGCTGGCAGGATCTCAACAGATGGAATTAAATGATTAGCATAAGGAAATAGCTGATTTTAACGGTACAAGGTGGTGCAAAGCACAAGTCCTGCTGTGTGATTAGCCCTTTATGTTTATTCATTCTCATTTAAGTAGTTCCCTTCTGTGTGGAGTAGCCAACTGTGCGGTAAAAATGTTCCCACTAGAACACATACTTGTTGCTGACACTATGGCATCTTCTGTGCCAAAGATTATTACTGGCAGCAGTATGAAATTATTTTTTCAAGGGGATAGAAACAGTGAAAGAACTGTCTAAATGTGGCAATATTGCTAAAATTTTAACACTTTCAACATTTACACATTTTGTTCAAAGTATATGGTCAATTTAAAAAAAAAAAAAAGTGAAATTATTTGCATTACTTATGTGGACTCATCTAGAGTTTTGTCCAGCTGCATTTTATCTTTTCGCCAGTTATTTCCACTGCTAAATATTACGCAGTTCAAATTATGTTCTTTGTCATCCCCGTCTTTTTGACGCCACCATCCAGCCTTGCTTTGAGCACTCTCAGTGACACTTCAGCTGCCCTCCCCTTTAATTTACATGGTGATCAAGGGAACCTGCAACCACAGAAGACAGCAGTCACAGGGGAAAACGGAAGAACATCACCAAATGCTCAACAGAATGTTTTGGCTTTTTTTTTGTGGTGTTGTTTCTTTCTTGAGGAGCTGATCTATTCACTAAGAAGTCTTTGGAGGACGTTCAGTTGTCAATGTCTCCGGCCAAATAGTCATCACAGTGTTTTGTTCAAATGCTTAATAATAGATCTTTTAACAGAAAAGTGAATCACAGTTCTGATTGATAAAAACACTAGTTTTCTGTGCAAGTTAGCAGGTCTGTAGAGAAATTCAAGTAATAAGAGCAAAAAATTTGGGAGGCAACTGTGGAGCTAAGATCGCTGCACTTCAGTAAACTTTGCTTTACTGATAAATACGAGTACATACATTGTGGGAGCAGAAGATCCACCTTGTCATTAACTCTGCCTTCTTGATTGGTTTGACAATGTTGCGATTGGTAGGTACGTTACTGTTACTTTATTGTAACAGTATTCAACAGGTTGTTGAAGCAGATTGTCCTGCTTGTTTGCTGGTGATTCGTTTTGTAGCGGTGTGGGGTGCGTTTTAATAGAAGCTCTTGGTGTCAGCAGTTCTGTTTATGGCCCCCCAAATGAAACAGGTTGGTACTCTAGTTTCTTCCCAACTCCTTTGAGTATTAGACAAAACAATAGAAAACACAATATAGAAGACAGAAACAGGAAGGAATGTGTCACTCAGTTTCTAAAAATATATGTGTGTCTTTTTAAAATTAAATGCTAAATCTTTCTCTTATTTATTTATAAATTGCCCTGAGAAACAATATGGCCTAAACAGAGGAACTTTTTTGGTAAACTAAGAGAGCTCTAGTTCTCATGTTTTGATGACTAAACAAAACCATCTAGTTTGGTCCCAGTTCCTGTCCAACTTAGGCCCTCACTTCTCAAAATCATTTGATTCTGTAGCAACTAAAAACCCGAGAATTTAGTAATTTTCAAGGGTAACATTTATGGGTAGGAAGGAGCCTTTGAAACACTGAGTATTGTTCCCGGACTTAACTGTATGGCCAGAAAAGCTGTTGAAGTATCTGGGGTATATTTTCTAGCATTTGTGTATTTTAAAAAGGCTGTGGTGAGGCAGATAAAATACCACAGTGTGCCACTGACACCGCCTCCTTGTCATTAAAACAAATTATACAAGTAGTCATCAGGAAAAGCAGGGCTTGATTTTATCCTACTAGATTCCAGTTCTGGAAAACAGGAGTCACGGGGGACAGATGCATCTAGTCTCATCTTTTGTCTTTAAAGGATTCTTCCTTTCTCATTTAATGCTCCTGCTCCTTTCTCATTTAATGATCCTACTTTCTCATTTCCTTGGTGAATAGCTCTCTGTATCAGGTAAGAGTTTTTGAAAGAACAGCTTAACATCAAACATTAAGAGTGAAGAAATCCTATATTAAAAGTAGGTATTCTTTAGGAGAAGACTGGTTTTAAAATGATTCATTTATATTCAAAGTAATATAAAGCATAAAATTAATATATTGCAATATCACTTTATATTTCGTGTTTATCTTTTCCATAAATCTAGTGGATGTGTTTATTATCTTCAGTTATTTGAAGACAAAATAACCCTGTTTAATAAGTCATTTGCATAAGGTTGTACATATGCCAAATTCACATTTTATTAATTACAGGAGAAATAATATTTTCAATCACAAGTCTTTGAAATTAGCATAATTTCTTATTTGAAATTAATGTCAACTATCCACTTGCTGTTAAATTAGGGGGATAATCCTGCATTCAAACCAAGTCGCTAGGTCTGACCACATGCAGGTGGCTCGTAACTGAATGACAGCCCGTTCCTCAGTTGACCTGTGCATTTCAGTGTAGGAGAAACATATCTTTAGAGTTTTTCTCCTGAATTACAGTAGAACTTCCGGCTGCTCAGTCTGCGGTGGGTTTGTATTCTAGGAGTGGTTTTCCCAGCATTTCCTCTAACATAAGTAAGGCAAATAGTTATTTTGCTGTCTTTGCTGTGGATTTTCAGCACAGATGTGTATTGTAAGCCCAAACTTTTTGAAAACCTGTGTCAACGATACAAACATCTGCAAGTGTTAAAAGCTCGCTTTATTTCCCGGATTTCAGGATACCCTGGAAATACCACCATAGGAGTTTAATTTGCCTCGTTTCTGTTTTCTCTTATCCTTTCTCTGTTTTCTCTCAACAATTTCTAATTTGTAATTATTTTTAGTCTTTCATTCACATATATAGTACCATTGCTTCCAGTATTAAGGCTACCTTATTAGATATCTTTGGAGTATCTGTCTCTCTGAATTGTTCTTTATCTGTAGAACTTTTCAGCACATTAACGTCTAACTGCCCATCTGGGGACCTTTCCTGACCCTTTACAGAACTATGTTCCGCCCTATCATAGAATCATAGAATAGAATCACAGAATGGTTAGAGTTGGAAGGGACCTTAAAGATCGTCGAGTTCCAACCCCCCTGCCCTGGGCAGGGACACCTCCCACCAGACCAGGTTGCTCCAAGCCCCATCCAGCCTGGCCTTGAACCCCTCCAGGGATGGGGCAGCCACAGCTTCTCTGGGAAACCTGTTCCAGTATCTCACCACCCTCACAGCAAAGAATTTCTTTCTGGTATCTCATCTAAATCTCCCCTCTTCCAATTTAAAACCGTTACCCCTTGTCCTGTCACTGCACTCCCTGACAAAGAGTCCCTCCCCAGCTCTCCTGTAGCTCCCTTAAGATACTGGAAGGCTGCTCTAAGGTCTCCCTGGAGCCTTCTCGTCTCCAAGCTGAATCACTAAATCTACCCCAGAACACTTTGTGCGTATGTGGGGAAGAGCTGGGGCTGGCTTGCAAGTGCTTGATTGTGATTTTTTATGGTGAGAACAGAAAATTTACCTTAAATATATGTTTAGAACTACAATTAAATTTTTAAATTATTTGCTGAAGAAATTAAATTGACTAGAAATACATAAAAATCTAATGTTGGGAGCATCTTTCCTACAGAATTCTGACTTTAATTCTTGTGAGCTGGGTGTTGGACGAGATGATCTCCAGAGGTCCCCTCCAACCCCACGTCATCCTGTGATTCTGGGTTACAATGCTGTTGGTAACTTTCTCATTCCTACTTGTTTCCTGTAGCAGTTCCATCCTGTTTTTTCATTAGCAAAAGTATGTAATAGTTGCCAGTGATGTCAAGTACCAAATTTTAATGCTTATCTAGAAATTTAGTCTAATTTAGTTTCTTTATTGAAGTCCAGGGTGCACAGAGTTTGCATCACATCTATGGCAGTATTTGATACTGAAGCTTAAAACTTGTTGCGTAGGACTGTACGAAACTAACTTTTCCATTTAGAAGAGAAAATGCTCCACTACTCAGACCAACCAGTTCTTCAGAAACGTGTCATTTTTATGGTTCTAATGTTGCCTTTTCCCCCGTTTAATTTTTCTTTTTCATGTTCTGTTTCTTCAGCAAAAAAGTTCTCCTCTTTCGCGGTGTGAATTCTTGTGTGCTCGTGCTGTTTCCCACTGACTGACATGCCTCAACGTCCCGAAAGATTATTTCATATATATTGTAAGATTATTTCCAGATCATTGTATTCTCGATAATGCAGGATACTGGGATCAGCTGTACTAAATCCTGAACAAAGCCATGTCGCCTGGTCATTGTATATTTGAAATATAATAAAAAAAGGCAATCAAAAAGACAGTTCTAGTATAAAAATGGTATTGAAATAGTGGTGATAAAGGCTGTTTCTTTAGAAACAGTAATCGGCAATAGGCCAATGTATAGTCATAGGACTAGGTAATGTCAAATCTGATGATTGAAAAAATCCCTGAGCTGACCAGTTAGATGTACACCTGGTGTCTGACTGGTTCTGACTGGCTATCGCTTCCCCATTGGCAAAGAAATAAGTGAACACGATGTACCGGGTGTGCGTTACTAAAGGCTAATGGGCTCATTTTCAAGGGTACTTTTTCTGCTATTTATTTTACCTATCTCTACTTGCCGTCGTAAATTTAAGTGAAAAAGCAGCCCATTGTAACTTCATTAATATTTCGTGGAGAGGAATAGTTTTTGGCAGCCGCTGGGTGTTCCCCCTGGCAGGCGGCTCAGCCCCACGCAGCCCCTCGCTCCCTCCCCTCTGGCTGGGACGGCGGAGAGCACGGCAAGGGTGAGAGAGAGAAAACTCACGGGTTGAGATAAAGAGAATTGAATGGGTAAAGCAAAAATTACACGCACCAGCCAAGCAAAACAAAGAATTAATTGGCTGCTTCCCACGGGCAGGCAGGTGTTCAGCCATCCCCAGGAAAGCAGGGCTCCATCCCGTGTAACAGCTACTTGGGAAGACAAACACCATGGCTCCCGACGTCCTCCCTCCCTCTTTCTCCCCCCCAGTTTTTATTGCTGAAGGATATCGCTTTGGTCAGTCAGGGTCAGGTTCCCTCCCAACTGCTAGTGTCCCCCCCAGCCTCATCGCTGGTGGGTTGGGGTGAGAAGCAGAAAAGGCACAGAGGCTGTGCCAGCACTGCTCAGCAGTAGTTAAAACATGGGTGTGTTAGCAGCACTATTTTGGTGACAAATCCAAAACGTAGCACCCTACCAGCTACTATGAAGAAAATTAACTCTCCCTAAGCCAAAACCAGTCTGGCAACTCCCTGTACAACCTCCAGTGGAGTTTTAAACCTGACTGCATGTAGCCTTTGCTTCTGCACTCCTGACTTAGCAGAGTGTTGGTTCCTACCTCGGAAAAGTCAGATGTCACCTGGGACTAGGTCATAACACTTCCTTCAGTTGACATGATGAGCAAAATTTCAAGCTAGTGTAAAACATAAGAAGCACAGATTTTTGGAAATAGTTTCCTGAAATGAGATTATTTGAAGAAGTTAATTAAAATGATACAGTTCTGCCAAGCTTGGAACAGTAAAATGGAAGTGGCAAGCTCTCTGCGCTACATACGGTTGTATCATCCATTCATCTCTCTGTTTCTCAAAATACCTGGTCAAAACTATTAGTCCCCGCAAAAAATTCTGTGGGTCACCTCTGCTTCTTCCTTATATGACAGCTAGAACAGGAGTGTAAAGATAGCATACTTAATATTTTGGCTATATTTTACTAAATAAAAGAAATACTATTTTTAACATCTTTATAAACATTTTGACAATTCAAATAATTAATTAGGAAGAAAACTCACTGTGCTTGTAGGCAGGAGTAAGGAAGCAGATTGTGATTGTACTAGCACAAGGTATTTTTAAGATAAATACATGGATTAAAATTTGTAGTATATATTTTTTTTTTTAAACATTTTGGTGGCTTTTTTGGATGAGAAGGTATCTATATGTGCATGAATCACCAGTCGTTAAAATTTACTCAGTGTGTTGCAGGACCTGGATAGGTGTGTTTAGCTTTGAAAGACCTGGATACTAGGGACTTAACGAACTTGCGAACTTGCTGTTTGTTATCTAGTGACCTACTGTAAAGGAAGAGACGTAGCTTCAAGTCCATGTTTCTTGAAATCTTGACTTGAATACTTTGCAAAGGGAAGAGGTACACTATGTCTACTTCTGTGTCAAGCTTGATAGAGCAACACTTCATCATTGTCGGCTTATAAGGAACTTAAATGTAACTACAAGTTTACTGCCTAACAATTGCCATTAGTTTGTAATCATAAAATGGTCAAGTGAGCAGTAATTCTCTGAGCACCACTATCGCATATCCTTATGATACATGAAATGCCTTTAGTAGGACTTCCCCATTTTTATGGAGAATAAATGAGCGTTGTGTCCCTGTGTCCGACCCTAATGGAAATTTGCAGTCTCAAATGTCAATATAAATCTTTCTGAGAGCTGAACACAGCATTCAAAACTCAGTAACAGCTGTTTCTGTCTTCCTCTGAGAAGGCTATGCATTTTGTCTCCTCTGTATGGTTGTACTACTGCTGCCAACACTTATTTGTTATTTTTTAGTACATGCATATATACACACACAAGATTTAAACAAATATTTTAAAAGCTTCATTGAACTTCTGTTATCCATTTTGTCTTCTTTTGTCAGGATAAAAGCCAAATCTGTTGATGTTACTGTTTTTCATCATGCATGTCCATGGCAGATGTTCATAACAAGGTACCTGTAGAGCTCTACGAACAAGACTATATAGATCTTGGCAGAAATACTAAGAGAACGTTAGTCATTATTCCCAGTTTCTCTGGGTCCGAGTGATTAGTTTGAAATTAGTTCTGTTAAGCAGAATTCAGTTAAACTTGCTGAACAGTAGTACAGATTTATACCTTTAGGAAATATGTCACAGATATTTTTTTCTCTTGATCTGTTAGTGGAAGAAGAATGGAATGCAGGCAAGGGTATATTTAGTAATGGCAAATAATTAAGTTTGAACCAATAATAAATTTGTTTGGGAATACATGTGAAAAGTCAAAACAGAAAAAAAAAAGCAAAAAAGTACTCTATGACTTTTCTGATGAGACACGTGTAAGAAGAAATAATGGAAGAATTTAAAAAACCATCAATTTACAGGTGAGACACCCAGTCACCCAGACTGCTGGTATGCCCCATGAGATGCCATTTTCAGTTGATGATCATGCTCCAAAGTTTTGGGATGAGTATGTTTGTGCTAACTTACCTATTTGAGGCTAAATTCAGCTAAAAGTCAAGACAAAATTCTTTGTACTGTCCTGGTTTCAGCTGGTGTAGTTAATGTTCTTCCTAGTAGCTGCTGTGTTGTGGATTTAGTATGAGAATAATGCTGATAACACACATTGTTTAGTTGTTGCTAAGTAAGGCTTATATTAAATCTGGGACTTTTTCAGCTTCCCATGGAAGCTGAGAGGGAGCGTAGACAGGACAAGCCGGCCAAGGGGATGTTCCATACCATAGACATCATGCTCAGTATACAAATGGGGGTTGGTCAGAGGAGCAGGAATTTTGAAATTTGAAATACCAGAAAAACTAATTTTTTTTTTTTTTTTTAAATTAAATTACTCATTCAAATGCTTGGTGTGTACATACACCCCCACACAGCTAATTTGGACATGTTTAGAAATGTAGTGTTATTTTTTCAAAGCAAAAGTTTCTATATTGCATGACTGTTAGTAGCAAATAAACATATCATTTTTCCCCCTTTCAGTTCTCCCAGTACTTGTATTCGCTTCCATTCCTTTATTGCCTTCAAATGTGAAACATTAAAGATGTGCCAGCGTAACGTGCACTCAGTTATCTTTCCCTTGCTGTGCTGCCAGGCTTCTGATTTGCAAATTATCAGATACATCTTCTTTCTCGTCAAAATGTCTTTTACCTTATTATGTACTGCACAACCATCTGTCACAATGACACTATTAATATGTGCTGTTTCTATTAGATAGTCTCCATTCTTTAAAGTGAGTGATTTTTCTCCTTAAACTAAATTGTCGCGGTGGAACTGGAGCACTCCGGAGTGCAGAGATGTGTGCTTTTTTGTTCCCTTATATTTTTCTTGTTGCTGCTCGTTGTTTACAACTCACACCGACAAACATTTTAGCTTCACTCTGAGCCAATGCCCTACTTTACTTGGGGAACATATATTATAAGTGCTGGAGTTGTGCTACATTTAAATGAAGCAGGCAGGCCTAGAGCAAAGCTCAGTGAAGAATTTGGTCTCCCCCTGCTTTATAACTCTGTGACTTGAGTTACCCCCACAGAAAGGGTACATGTTGCCTCGAGTACTACAGCTTAATCCTGCTTCTGTGCAAGTCAGTGCATACTTTTCCATTCACTTAGCAGGGCATAGTCAAGCCTTACATTTGAAATGTGACTATAAAAAAAAATATCCCGTTTCACAATCTAATCTTCAGATATAAATTTATTTATGTGCAGTATAAGAAGTTCATAGTAAGACAATCTCTACAGTCAGGATTATTTTACATACAGAAATAAATCAATGGTTTGCTGCTACCCTGACCTTTCAGTTACTGTGCTTTGTACCTCATGGGTTTTTTCCCTTTCCTCCAAAGAGAATTCAGATTTAATTTAAATAAAAAAAAATAATATTAAACCCCCTTGTTTTACCTTCATGAAATAGATCGCTCATGACTGACACATCTTCTGGAGATACCTCATTTTTGCAGTTAATTATTTTAAAATATTTTTTGGTCTTTCTGTAACATCTCAGTGATTCATTCTCTCCCTGGGTGTGTAATAACTATTATCAGCTTGTTATTTATTCATATCATTGTCCTGTATCATTCTCCGATGAGAGTAAGGCCAGATTTTAGACCTAGTGGCAGGTGCAAGAGTCATTCTCTCAGATTACTACTTGTGGGGCAGATCTTGCATTAAGCCTCATGAAAATTGTTTTAGCTTTATGGTATTTCCCTAAAGAAAAATCCAGCGGCTTTCATCAGACAGCTAGCAATCTATGTGGATATCAACGTCAGATTATTCAACATCAGTAATTGTGTTGAAGACAGTCTCTGTTTTCCTTCTCCTTACTGCAACTGAAACAAAAAGAACCAAACGGGAAGACAGAACCAAACGGGAAGACAAAACCAAAGAAAGGCAAAATTCTGCAAGATACCACGAACATAAAACCCACAAGAGACAGACTGTTTCTGGTATAAATCTCTTGGCTTCATAAAAACCAGCAGAAGTATGGCAATTCTGATACTTCTTACAGTCTAGCCCATGATCATTTTTGCTCCTGGTCATGTCCGCAGTGTGCTGTCAGTGCTCTGCCTGGAAGGAATAAACTTTAAGTATGTGCTGTCTTCTACAAAATTCTGATCTTACCCGCTGGCTATTTCTAGAAGCTTTACAACATTTTTATAGAATTTCTAGTGTGCATATAAAATAGCCATCTTGTACAGAATTTTTTCGTATCTTAAATTACTGGAAAAAAAAATGATCTTTGGGTTATTGCCTTCAATAGCACCACTGCGTGTTTCTTGGTAAAGGTAAGGCTAAGCATTTGATTGAGAACCTCTGCATTTTCATTCTTTTTATGATCAGTTTCTAGGGTTCACTGAACCAACTGATGTATCTTCTGCTTTTTACATCTTTATTTGCCAACCTCTAACCATGGTTGAATGGGTAACTCAGTTTTCATTAAAGAAACCAATCTGAACAACTGTTTGGCACTATCATAGATTTCAAGTGAAGCTTTATACTCCATAGTGTTAGTCTTGGTTGAATCAGTTTCAGCTTCAGACTTTAAACTGATGTTCAGCCTTTCATATCTGCATGACAAATGGGATTCACATCAGCCCTCTGTTGGATTCAATCTCTTTATCTTATATATTATCTAAGAAAAAACTCTTTAAAAATTATAAATTACTATCTGGATTTGGGAATTGCATGGATTCATGCTGATTAAGATTATGAGTAATAGCATTTCATAACCCGGAGCCTTCAAAGTGTACAGTTCATCTTCTTACTGAGCATTTACCTCCCTGGGCTAAATTTGAAATTGTAGCAGTTGTATTTTATCTATAAGTTGGTTTTCATTAGCTACTCTGAATTGGGTTTTCTTCTTGAGCTGTAATAGCTAAAATACTTGTGTTATTTCTTGTAGACTGGGATTCTGGTTTTTGTCATATACACACACCAGTTTCTTCTCTGTAGTGGTTTTATGGAGTCACAGAATGGTTGACGTTGGAAGGGACCCCTGGAGGTCATCTTGTCCAAGGCCTCTGCTCAAGCGGTGTCACCTAGAGCTGGTTGCCGGAACTGCGTCCAGATGAGTTTGGAATATCTCCATGGATGGAGACTTCACAATTTCTCTGGGCAACCTGTGCCAGTGCTCAGTCACCCTCACAGTGAAATAGTGTTTCCTCATACTCAGATGGAATTCCCCGTGTACAGCTTATGTCTGTTGCCTCTGGTCCCGTCACCAGTCCCCACTCAACAGAGCCTGGCTCTGTCTTCTGTGCACCCTCCCTTCAGGTGTTGATAGGCATTGATGAGATTCCCCCTAAGCCTTCTCTTCTCCAGACTGAACAGCCACAGATGGCTCAGCCGTTCCTCACAGGAGAGATGCTCCAGCCCCTTAATCACCTCTGTGGCCCTTTATTGCACTCTGTCCAGTATGTCCACACCTCCCTTCTACTGGGAACCCCAAAACAGGACACAGCTCTCCACATGTGGCCTCACCAGTGCTGAGCAGAACATAAGGATCACCTCCCTTGACCTGCTGGCAAAGCTCCTCCTAATGCAGCCCGGGTGGAATCCTGGGCTGCAGAGGGCAGAGTGTGGCCAGTGGGTGGAGGGAGGTCATTCTTCCCCTCTGCTCTGCACTGGGGAGGCCACAACTGGAATCCTGCCTCCAGTTCTGAGCTCCCCAGTTCAAGAGAGACAGGGAACTGCTGGAGAGAGTCCAGTGTGGGGCAACAGAGATGATGGAGGGATTGGAGCATCTCCCTGATGAGGAAAGGCTGAGAGAGCTGGGACTCTTCAGCCTGGACAAGCAAAGACTGAGGGGAGACCTTATTTATGTTTATAAGTATCTAAAGGGTGGGTTGAAGGAGGATGGAGCTGGACTCTTCTCAGTGGTTCCCAGTGACAGGACGAGGGGCAACGGGCACAAGCTGGACCATGGGAAGTTCCGCTCCAATGTGAGGAAGAACTTCTTTGGGGTGAGGGTGGCAGAGCCCTGGAAGAGGCTGCCCAGGGAGGGTGTGGAGTCCCCTTCTTTGGAGATCTTCAAGCCCCGCCTGGATGGAGTCCTGAGTGATGTGCTCTGGGCAGCCCTGCTTTGGCAGGGGAGTTGGACTGGATGATCTCTAGAGGTCCCTTCCAACTCTGACAGTTCCCCTGATTCTTCTGCAAGGGCACATTTGCTGGCCCATGGTTTCAAGATTATATTTTTAAACACAAAATTACGGTAGATTTTGGTAACATTTCTATGTATAAATGAAAGTAGAGTGTTTGGTTTGTTTCTCTCAAGCAAGACTTTTTTATCAAGAGGTTATAACCGAAGAGGTAAATAACCGAATCTTTGGAAAATGAGCTAAATTTGTCATCTCTGTATTTTAAAAGTTACAAAAGTTACAAAGGCTGCAGTTCTTTGCACTGGAATTGCTTTTCAGTCTCTGGGCTCGGTAGCACTTGCGACGAGTCAATAGGAAAAACTTTACACCATTTGAAGTTGCTGCCTAAATTTTGAGGTTTTGTTACTCTTTTTGGTTTGTTTTTTTTTAATTAAAAGTCAGGTTCTCTTACTGGTGCCTGTGATGCTAAAATATTTACCAGTAATCAGCCTTTTCTGAGCTCTAGCAAGCATTGTACAGAGGTGCATACAGAAAAAGATTCTGCTCAATCCCCATTTATTTCGGACTATGAAATCCTGAGATGAGTGAGAGATATCTTTGTGTCTTTGTGCTTATCTGACCTTCCATCAACTTTTTCTGTAGCTCTTTGGGTCAGCGCTGCTGACAATTGAGACATGTTGGGATATTTTATTTGGAAGGGAAGGGCGGGTTTGGAGGACAGCTGATGAGTGTCCTGAAGTGAGTCACCTCAGCAGCTCCCCTGGGTCAGACAATGGGGTGCTCGTGGGAGAGATGTTGGGAACAGGAGACCCATATTCATGCACATTTCTCAGGATGACTTCTTATCACATTCCCAGGGACAATTCAGACTAAAAGCAACAATAAAACATAGGGTTCTGATTTCAAGAGAAGAAACGGTTTATGTAGTGGTTTCTCCTTTATATATGCAATTCCTCTTCTCAAACAGCCATCTGAGAGCCTGACTTTCTAAGTCCCTGATATCGGTCTCCCATATAGCAAATGATTCTCTAATGAAGTTACAGCTAAAAGAAGGTTGAGAGCCCTTCCTTTTTAGAAGCTCTTCCTTTGTTTTTCAGTGCACTAGAATTACTACAATTAGATGATTTAACTTAATTTTCAGCTGTTCTGGACTAGTTAATAGGGGAATCTCTTCACATTTTCTGTAAAACTTCATTTTCAGGCTATGACACATAAAAAATATGTCGGTCTGTTATGAATATTTTTTGGCTTCCAGGCTTTTGATGTTAATTCTCTGAGAGTAGACTAGCACAGACTTAGAGCTGGGGTTTATTGGGTTGTAAGTACTTTTTATGTCAAAACCAGGGAGGTGGCATATTGGAGCTGCTGTTACTCTAGTCAACGACCTGCTTGTTTGAGGAAAACCCCTTAGGATGATTCTTTGCATATCAGCCAGTGATCAGCCAGTTTCTCAGAGAACTCACTGAAAGACAAACAGTACTATGATCTAACCTGGGCTCTGGGAAGCAGTTGAGTGTAAGGGTCACAATGACAAGTTTTCTTTTCCTTGCTAGTTGTCCTCCCTTGACATCCCTGTCAAATTGCAAAAGGAACCATTATTTTGTGCAGCCATTAAATGTAAGTTATGATGCAACATTTTTAGGTCACTGATTGCTGTTCTCGTAGTCTTGTTATTTACCGATGCACTCAGAGAACCATTCCTTAATTATCTCAGCAATTATTGTACTAATTTTGATTTTTCCAGATTAAAATATATCTGGGGTTTTAAAATATTATTATTATTAAATATAAGAACATGAGTTCCATACAGCTTTTCCATGGACAATACAGCTCTGTATTTGAGGGTGAATTTTCTGGGAAATTATTCAGACGTTTAGGCACATTTCTTCAATAGCACATTCATCCAGAGGCACTGGATGAATGAAGATGCAAGGCAACTATGTGGAGCAAGCTACTGGCTTTTGCTAAGTATCTTGCATCTGGCATGACAACCCTGACAATGAAATGCCAAGTTGGTTGCCAAATCCTAGAGACAAGATACTTCACCTGAAATTCATCTGTTCTACTGTTCAGAAGTCACTGCTTGCCAGCTGAGATTTTCACTGAGAGAAAAATAACAACAAAAAAACCACCCAAAACATTTCTAAAATGGAAAGGTTCTTAAATGTTCTGTTCAGTCAATCACAAACCCACTTTTCTTTCTCACATTTTGGCCTTCAAATTAGAAAGGAGACTAACACAGAGGATTAAGGTATTGATTAAAATGTCTGCACACAAAACCATAGTGATTTCAGGATGAGTAATTTAAAAATCAGACATTAGAAGTTTCTTGTTTGCCAGGGAGACCATTCATTCTTCCATAGACAAGTTACTTTATTCAGAGTTCTGCTGGGAACAAGAATAAAATGATAGTGAATAAAAGCATAGGTGACAGGAAGAATAATCCAGATTAATGTAAAATTAGAAAAAAAATTTAATCAATACCAAAGAAATAAAGAATTTAGAACATATATTGAGGTAGAGAGGTGTGAAGGAAAACAAAGTTACTGTCAGGGTAGCATCGTGAGCTTACCTTGCCTAGGAGTTGAGTGGTGGGTAAGGTGAAGGTGATCTGAGCCTTGGGACAAGCAGTGACAGGAGAATGAGACCTGACCCTGCCAGCAAGGTGTAGCGTGGTAGGAATGTGGGCTGGTTTGACTGGTGGCCTGTGCCAACATCAGGTTGTAAAATGCCACTGTAATAAGGACTAGGAGGAAATGGCACAGAGCCCTCCAGCACGACATAAAAGCAAGAGACTGAGGTGGAACTGAGCCTCCCCAGGAGCCCGAGGGAGAGGTCACGTTGGGGACAGGTTGCACTCAACAGCACCCACACACAGTTAACTGCAGCCTGCTTCAGCTGCCACTCCAGTGAGCTGGCACAGTCCAGCCCAAGGGAAGTTTTACCCAAACAGTCTCAGTGTAGGGCTGCTAATTGGAAGAGCAAAAGTGAAAAAAAAAGAAGGGGGGGTGGTCAGGATAAACATGGTTTAATAAGTGAAGGTAAGAGAGAAAAAGGAAAGGAACGATGCAAAGGCAATCATTGATCAGCTCCCACCAGCAGAGCAATGCCCAGGCAGTCTCTGATCAGTGGCTACTCCGGATGGACTAGCCAGCCCAGTTTTTATTGCTGAGCAAGTTGTCTTATGGTATGGAATGTCCCAGCTGTCTCCTCTCCCAGCCTCTCACCCACCCCTAGCCTGCTTGCTGGGGGGCAGAGTGGGAAAAAGAGAAAGCCTTGATGCTGTGCAAGCACAAACCATCAGTGTGTTATCAACACAGATTATACAATCTTAGAATAACAAACTACATAACACTATCAGTGTCTTTAAATCTCTGTCACTACTATGTTACTCAGCTCTATAACATTATAATGCAATTTTGCTGGTCCTGAGGTAGCATAGCCTTGGAATAGTTCCACTCATGTCCAGAATTGCACAACAGTACCCAAGATTAATGGAACTAGTTGAGGTTTCTTTATTAATAGTACTTTGCCTCCTACTGCATCTATATACGTTAAGGCAAACAGAATCATTTTAATCAAGAAAATAAAACTCCATAACGTATTAGTTGAGTTTTAAAACGGGGGCAGAATAGAAATAAGGATATTACTTACATTCCTAGTAATGAAAACACTAACAACAAAAGGCATCCACTAACATCCAAAAATTGCATGAAGGGTGAAATGAAACTTGCAAACAAAAGACTGCTTCATTTTTTTTGGAGACTTGAATAGAAGACCAATATAGTCTTCATCAATAACTAATTAGCTAGACATACAATTCTAGTGTATGTATATGAGTATTACTAGGCTTCTGTATTTTTGAAGGGCAGAAAGAACAAATAATTTGCTTTGAATCATTGTTCTGAAGATGGAGTGTGATCAGTAGTCATCAGAGAAACCTTTTATTTTCACCCCACTTCAATGCTCATTCCAGAGTAACTTGGATATACAGCAGTGCTTCATAATAGATGTCACTCTCATTTTGTGAATTAAGTGAAAATGAAAATGCAGTTCTTCTAACTAAAGACAGTAACAAATCACTTTTGTGGTTTTAGTAAGCTGCATGCATTAAGATCACAGTCAAAGTTTCTGAGCGTGGGAAATACTAATATTCACTACAAAAATAAGAATGTTGGAAAACTAGTGCTTTTCAAAATCTATTTCAGTCACTGACAGCTTCTATCTCTGTTATATTTTAACAGTACTGCATAAAATAATCTATGCTGAAATAAAAAGGGCAGTTTATCTATGTTCTTCTAATGCAAGATACTCTCTAATTCTCTTGTGTTATTTTTTACTATTCTGCCCATAATTGCTTATATTAGCAATGAATATCCAGATGAGGAGTCCTGTACACATGAATTTCCACACCTGGTCCACATCAGCATTCACAGTGATTAATACCACGTGACTTCTTGTGACTCTCAGTAGTACTCCATAGCTCTCTGTTTCCAAATTGTTTAACAGGTACAGCGCTTTTAAGTAGAGTCCTGCTTCTATTGAACTACAGTCTATAATGTTTTTAACTGTGAGTGAATTTCAATTACAGATTAGCTCAGGATCAGAACATCTCATTCCATTACTGATGTACTGCGTTTGAACCCAGACCCCTGGAGATCAAACGTGTGCTAGGAACCTATTATGTAATCTATCCATTTAAAGTATTTCTCATGGTACTGAGCATAGCCTTCCCCCTTCCCCTCCTATATCTTATTTAAAGCTTTGGTAACACTACTGCATTAAATTAAGAGCGAGACCCACACAAACATTTTTTAATGCCTCTTGTAATTCATGTGCTATTTCTTAATCAGGGACGCTGCTCTGGAGAACGAATCTTTTTGTCCTCTGATAGACTAGTCAGTAACAAGAGAAATCTGGCTTGTCAAACCTGAAATAAACTTCTACTTCTTGGCAAAGACCAGGCATTTTGGTATGAAACAAAAGTTAGCTCATCTTATATTTATGTCAGTGTTGAGTTTGGTACTGAGAGTGGCAACACACCATTACAGGCGATGCGTCTTCTTGTGCACAGTGCAGACCGCTGGGGCAATCCACCTCCAGATTAAAACGTGTATTTAAATTCCCACATGCCTACATTTAGGAGTACACGTGCAGCCTCTGAAAACCTGAAAACCACTCAGTGCGGTCAACGCAGCCTGAAAAGCAGTTCAACCCTCCCTAGTGACCTGGAGCTTAAGTGTCTGTTTCAGACGCTGTTGCCTAAGCCTTGGTATCGGTGTCATTTCAAATACCCTAGGGTACCTGAAACCTTCCCAACAGACTAGCAGATACGACGCAGTACCTGTGGGAGATCCATGGCAGATCTGCTGAGCGTGTAGCCCCTGAAACTGGGGGGTACTGAACCATTTCCCTAAGGACAGTCAGCTGTACGTCTAAGCTGCCTCGCTAATTGTGCTGACTAGGTCTTTGTCAAATATTATGGGATCTTAGGAAGGGCATACATTAATGTCTTAGTTTATGTAGAGCACACTTTTGAGGTATCTTTTGATTACCTGATTTGCTGTGCTTTGATTCATAGAACGGAGTGGTCTCAGAGTACACAATAGATTTATTTTGGATTAAACTAGACCGGATGTGCCCAAACCCACACTTAATGGTGTCCAAGTGCAACTGAGTTTGCCCACAGAACTAGACCGTAACTAGTTTAAAGTTAAAAAAAAATATCACGAAATGCATACAGTATGGCTGTCATATCCTTACAATCAAATTATTGATCTTCAGATCCTCTCTGTCAGTCCACCTCTTGGAAACCTAGAGTGAACCCATGGCACCTTACTGTGCATATTTACTTGTTGACATACATACAAGCATATTTGCTTGTTGACTTCTAAATATTAGTATCAGGTATACACTAACTGCTGGATTAAGAACCCTTCAATTTGCAAAGGCAGTGAGGACATCTTAGAGATAAAAATTTTACAGTCCCTGATTTGTGCAAAAATTTATAAAACAGCTTTAAGAGTTATAGAGTCTCTGTGTTATAATCGATGCTCTGACCTATATTGGTCCCCATAAAAAACTTATTACTTTCTTCTCAGCTTAGTAATAAGGCTGTGCTTTTTTTTTTTAAACAGTTAATTACCAGTGTACATATACCATCTGTTACACAGCACCCTTGTTTAACTGTGATTTGAAGCTGTATCAGAGAGGCAGACTGCGTTACTGATTAGTATTGATTGTTGGTGTAGTGCTGACCCAGACAGCTTGTACCGGGAATCCAGGCTGGGGTGGCTGCAAGAACAGAACCACACTCCTCAGTAACATAAAATGTAAGATTTACTTGTTGGGATGGGTGTAGCAACTGTACAGCAATTCTATTCTTCAGTCCAAGTGGATACAAAGACATTCGCGCTGCCAGCGCCCCAGCTCTTCTGGTGTGGTTCTGACCAACACCATGGACCTGGCAGGGGGACCAGGACAGGAACCTGGCTGCTCCTAGTCTTGGCTGGTGGTCTGGCACTTCTATTCCTGGCTCAACCTTCTCTGCAGAGAGGTGTTTGCAGATGTGTTCCCCCAAGGGACTACGGTTTTCATTACTCGTTGCTTTTTAACTTGGATGTAGAGCACAATGACCTTGCTGGTCAAGTCATCCTGGGTAATTCTCTATAATTTTCTCCCCATCTAAGCCAATTAGCAGTCATTACCTGAGTTACTGTCACATTCTGGCCACCACCCATATGTGCTACAGGAATGTAAAGTTGTTAACAGTTCACCTGTGATTCTGTTTCCTTGCAGAGCATATGGCCAGGCCGGTAGAGCGGGCTGGAGATGGGTCAGATCTCCTTGTGACTGCTTTCCAGTAGACCTTCACCATGGCAATTGTCTGTTCTTTGTTTTCTCAGTGCAGAGCAGATCATCTCATCAATTAGAGCTGGGCTGGTGTCGTGCAGGTCTCATTTATTTCAGGCAGGTTTTACTGTGTGACTCTAGATACAGGATTTTAGTCATTTTTTTCCTGTGTTTATCAAAGAAAACTTTTACAACATGACCATCACCTTATTCCCTTTGTAAAAAAGCATATTTCAGTGTTTTGCCACTAATCTAAGGGTAAATTCAGACTACCTCATCAAGATGTCATAGTATCTCAAAAGTGATTAAGCCATTCTGTTGGAGAGCAGGAACAACAAATCCAAACTTTCATAGTTTATGTGAATCTTCCCCAGCATAGACAAAAGTGTTAACTGTTCGATTTTATAAAAGGTTGTACTGGAATTCTTCTCCTGCAGTGTTGTATTTTTGTGAAGTTGTCCATATCTCTGCATATTTTGCTGAATTCGGTACTTTCTGACTGCGTAAGTATGGCCCGATTATAATTCCTTCCAAAGGCAAGGGGACCAGGAGAGCTCTCTGAAGTGGTCGTTTCAACATTACATCATCTTAAGGTATAGTTAGAAGTGCTGTCTGGATTGCTCGTTACTGCTCATCAGTGGGGTTTTTAACCCTATGTGCCCCATAGGATTGTTAGAAGCTACTGGGAGTAACTGTCAGTAGTGGACAGGATTGAGTAAAACTGCCCTAATCTGAGTCAAATGCAGTCAGTTGTATTAATTCTGACTAGTTTCACTCACAGTTTAAGCCAAACTGGTTCACTTTGCTTGGAACAGGCTAAAAAATTGTGTTAAATATCTGTATGAAGACCTACGGGGCTGTTACCCCCCTGTAACAGGTGGCAGCAAAAAGCTGTTGTATTCTACTGGGTATCTCCGCTTGGCCTTAGCTGCCCACGTCCACGATACTGGGAATGATTTTGATTTTCTGTCTTTGACTGAAAGATTTATTATTGGCCTTAAATTCTATTAGCTGGTAAAGGCGTTTCCTACAGACAAAACACAATTAATTTAACTAGATAATTAACAAAAATATTATTTTGATATGAACAGATGAGAAGAAAAAGGAATTAATGTCTAAATGTCAGTCTTACCACATGTTAATTTTGCAAAATAATATTTCAGATCACTTTTATCAACATTTAAATTCTCTGGGTAGCACAAAATTTGGTCTTGGTCTTGATCCGTTATACTTTTCAAACTAGAAGCTTCCCAGTTTGTTCACCATAAATTTTGAGGCCATTCAGTACCATGAATACTACTGTTTTACAGCTATATTTTCACTACAAAAAGAAGAACCTGAAATACATCAAAAACTCTATGAAACTTTTTTCAGGTCATGAAAAAAGTTCTTAATAGATTATTCTTGAATTTTGATATATTTCGTTCAATTAAATCTCTCTATGAAACATTGCCATGTTATCATTTTGAGCTTATATATATAAATCTATACACAGTACATGTGTGCGTATGTATATGTGTGTATATATATAGAGATATATCCATATATTTATATATATAGCCACATATGATTTTTGTTACAGCATTTTCTAACTCTCAGTGTGAACTCTCTTTTGAATATTGACATAAGGTACTCGCTGTATAACAGAGTTGAGTATATGATGAAAATAGAGGTAAAACAGAATAGTAACATATTTTGACTGCTCATGAGCAGTCGTCTCTGTTGCTAGTCATAGCCTTGAGTGAATTAAATAATCCGTCAGTGAACACCCAGCAAAGTATCTGTGAGGTAAGAGGAAAGAAGAAATATTTTCCATACCCAGGGTTTGTGGCAGTTTATTACTGAAGACAGAACTGTATGGCGTCATCAAATAGTTACCCACAACTCTTTGTCTGTTACTTCTAAACAGCTCAATGTATTTTAACACTGCAAAATAACTAAATTAGGCTAGGGTCATGGACGATGATGGTCTTCCTTTGGGATTCTGCAGTACTGGGAGGATGAAATGCCTGAGCAGGCCAGAGTGCGCCCTTAGCTGATCAGAGAGAGTCTCTGAGTAATGAAGGCAAAACAAAATACATTGTGACATATATAATTTTTTAAATGTAGTATGCAGTATTTTGGCATTTTGAGGTGGAAGATAAATGTGTAAGTGTACATTATGCCACAAGTGATAAAGGAAACCGGCTGGAAGGAGCAGGAAATTCCTCATGCATATATTTGCCTGTAACTGAGGCTTGAACAGGGTATTGGAACAGTCATCCTTCCCACTGCTGAATGCAGAGTGGCGGACCTGATAGATGATAGTTGAAAAAATTAGGTTACGTGTACACAGTTTAAATAGAACTTAATGGGCTTAATGAAGTCTGGCAGGAGTTTTATGATCCGTGTTTTGCCAGAAATCTAAATAGTTAAGGGTAGCAATCCCTCTGAATGTAGAATATATTAGTCTGCAGTGCCATGGCAAGGACTGGATAGAAAGCAAAGCAGTTGAATGCTAATACTGATAGGGATTCATGTTGAAATTCACTTTTAATATCAGTTGCAATATAGAATCAAATATGCTTGACTTCTAGTATGTTTGTAATTTATTCAATGTCTTCAGTAGGTGAAAGTATTAATAAAGAAAGCTAACTGACTTTCTTCCTTGGGCATCAATACATTCATGCTTGGATCATGGTTCTAGCGTTTGGTTTTTCTCATATGTATGTTCATTATTTTTTAGGTCCAAATCATACTTTTTTCCTCACCCAGCCTTCCCTTTTAACTAAAGATACCTGGAAACAGCTGCCAAAGAACTAAATTCTTACTTTTTTGCCAGTGTCACCTGTTAAGAAAATTTAATGTGATACTGATGCTGGCAAAATAAAATAAATAAATAAATAAAAAATAGGTGAATTACTAAGTGAAACCATACCTTCTTTTTCTTTTTTTGAAGCCTTAGATATACATTTATGTTCTAAAACCACTCTCAGTACTATTATCTAGCCGTTCATACTATCAGAGATCTTGCACGCTAGAATAACAATATCTGATAAATACAAGCTACGTATGTTTTAATCCTCCATCTAAAAAAGAAGGTCACAGACTATTTATGTTTTGTACCAGGCACTGCCTAGTAGAAAACTTGAGAGCCAAATCAAGCACTTTGTTTTCCCAGAGCAAGCACCTGCTGGATTATGAGATTAAATGTAATACCCTGGCAATTTGCCAGCACATTTATTTAGATAGATTTGCGCGCTTTGCCTTCTAGCAGATCTCTAAGCACACTTGAAATCAATGGCCTCAAACCTAAAGGACTCAGTCAGCCCTAATCAGATTTTGAAACATCTGCAGCTTTATAATTGACAACTGCAAGGTTTAACATGGCTGCCTGTGGAAAATGGCTTTTTCATAAAACCACAGCAGTGTCGCTTCTTTGTGTGTGCCAAGGTCCTCGAGACTGGTATTTTTGCTGATTTACATCTCAGCTGCGTTCTCCACGGCTGCCTTATAGAGCTGCTGCCTGATTTTCTGCAGTTTCTTCATTCAGAAGCAAATGAACATCCAGCATTCAGTTTACATCAAAGCATCTGATCATGGCAACAATACACGTGCTTAAACGCACACATGCGCTTTTGAAGATCATCTGCGTGCCCAGATCAAGTGCCCGCCCTACAAACGGGTTTAATGAATTTACAAGATCGAATGGCTGGATATGGCCCAAGTATTGAAATTTTTGAGGTGCTTTCTTAGCCTTTTCTGGAATACGTGCATAGAATGTAAATTCATATTTCACTCAAAAGTCAACGCTAGGAATAGAAAATAAGCTTTTTCAAATGCACTTCTTGTGACACATAATGCTAAAATTGTAATAGACATCTGTGGATGTTAGCATTTGTAACAGAAAATCAGTTTTCTTGTGTAGAGGCAGTGTAAATATGCACACAGGTGTTTATATGGATGTGTGTATATATGTATTTCAAAATGAAAATGAGTTAATCATGTGTACAGATACACAGTTTCAACATATGTTTTTTTAAAAAAAATAATGTAATTACTCTTGAAAGATTGCATCACATTTCTGTTTCAAAATGTTTACCCAAAGAGGCCTATATAGCTGCAGGAGCTTATTCAAGCACAAAAATCTGTGTGTGTGTAGGTGTGCACACTTATAAGACTTTTTTATATGCTCAAAAAGAGAAAAAAAATGACTGAGAAGTATGAAATTCCCACCTTTTTTTTTTTTTCAGGGGGAGGGGAGAGGTTCATTTCAGGTCCTTCAGTTTTTTAACAGAACAACAGTGATTACCTACTGTATAATTCTGTTGTAGCGAGGAAAGGATTTTTTCCCCATGTTATATGTACTTTTTAATTTTTGTTGAATGTTGTTCTAGATACAGTAATACAGAACTCTACCTGTATTTAGAAAAATTATTTTTATGTCTTCCTTAACTGAGACATCGCAGGGCATAGAAGAGCCAAAGATGTAACACAGGGATTGTAGAGATACTTGACAAGCCAAACCCCAGCTTTCTGTTTATTCCTTGATCCAAACCCTTAGTTTTTATCGTCTTTATTTAAACGTGTGTAAGACATAAGCTACTTGCAACACTACAATAGTGTTATAGAACAGTTATACCTGTTCTAGTGAACGGAACAGGTATAACATGACAAGCAGGAGCTAAGGCAGTTACAGGGATTTCTTCTTGGGGAGTAGGAGGGTGCAGTCTTTGGTGCAGGTCAACCACATAAGGCTGAAGATACATGGAAAACTGGGAAGTGCGATGAGTAGAGCCTGAAGCAAAGGGGAGGCACTGTGTGGGCACAGGGTACCCACTGAACAATTCCTTACAAGGTTCCTGGACCGCCCTCTGTTCAAAAGGACATAACTCCCGAGGAAACTTTTGTGGGTGCTGTTTTCTCCCATTGCTATAGACGGGTCGTTTCCTTCTGCCACTGAAAACAGGCTTTAAATATTAACTGGAGTTCATAAGCCTCTGTGCAACTTTTGTAAAACATCACTGCACAGTGCTAGTCAAAAACGCCGTCTGTGGAAAGTTTCTCGTTTTTTCTTCTGAAAAAACGAGGTGGTTTACATTTTCCTGTTAATTAGTATGAGAAGAGTAGTTTGAAACATCTCAGATGATTAGGCAGCTTAGTAAACATACTGAATTTCTGAATTAGTTGAGTGTTAATTGTTCTATTGTGTTCATACATGTAAAAACAAAATGAAAGTTTGAAAAGAAGCAGGAGTCTATACAATTGCACCTCCTCTTCTAATGGTAATTAATCATTTGCATTGTTGCTGAATGTGCTATAAGACATGTGATGTGAAATATAATATTAGGCATCATAACCAGCATCAGGATTAATGAGTTACAGATTATTACTCCTGATTGTTCTGTATGTATGTCAGATAGGATTAGCAACTCACTATAGACTCATTGAAAAAGATTAAGCTAGAGAGCATTACATTATGCAGAATAACATCCTAAATTTAGATTGCTCTAATTTGGCAAGTTGTTTATGTTATTTTTGAAATGGCTACCATATGGAATGCTTCAGGATTTTTTACTGGGATGAAACGTCAGTTCTTTCTCGCTGATACTTTGGATGACCTTGAGTATCTCACTTCTTTTGACTGTGCTCCCATCCCTCCGGCTTCATCTATTTATACTGCTAGTGCTTGCTCTTATCATGTGTGCAGACTCACAGATCTTCATCTGGCTGTTTTGATGTTACATTCGTGAGAATGATAATAACAACGACAATAAATGTATCAGTGATGTGATTCTGAGTCTATAGGGGAAAAGTAACATTTCAAGAGTGGTTTCTTTGCCAGGGAAAAATGAGCTGGAAATAAATTGTTTGTTAAGTCCCTTAAATATACGTATCCTTTTCAGAATCAAACGGGGTCAAGGAGACTTAATGCGCATAAAGCTGAACTGGTATTTTTGTATGGCTTGGCAGACTGTAACTGAAATTATTCTCTCCTGTGAAAGTCATCATAACTGAGTACCAGCATCCCTGCAGTACTTCATTTCTCTTTGAAAGTCGCAGGGCAACAGCAGCAAGGTAGTTTGAGTCACTCATCTTCTTTTTTAAGGCTTTAGTTCACATTCGTCCAAAGAAGTTAAATTAATGTTTTTCTTGTTGTCTGTAAGAGACACAAAGAGAAATATATTACTTACAGCTTCTATCTAGTGAGCAGTTACTGACTTCAAAAGAACGAGCAGATGTGGCTTGGAAAGCCACTTCGTTCAGTTGTGTTAGGTCCCAGCATCCTAAATTGGCTGGAGGGAGAGAGCAGTGGCGGGAGGGAAGCATAAAAATTGTACAGGTTGGAGCAATTTGGTCCTCTCTGTATGTGCTCGGCACAATGTCAGAGTCAGGAAGAGCAACAGAACATCACAGAGTGTCTCTGGCCTCTTTTACACCACTGAAAAATACATTTTAAAGCTGCAGAGGGACTGGAGAGACTGAATTTTTGCGTGAGGTTCACATAGCAAGGAAAAGTTTGAGGATGGAGCTGGACACTCCCGATTTTTAGCGATTTGGCTCACTGATAAGGTCCGCAAGGCAAAAAGAAGGGGCTAATGTCCCATTCTGACAATGTCCCCATCTCCAGCTCCACCGTGAGAAGGCGTTCATTCCTTCATCAGCACCTTCTTGTGGGAGCACGTGGCACGAGCTGCCTAGGTGGTGCATCCAGCTGTGGGAAAAGGGCAGAGGGTGCATTTTTTCCAGCAAATTTTTGTTGGGATTTTCCTTTGTGGATACTTTATTTATGTAGACAGCGTTTGTTGCCATCAGCTTTTTCCTTGCCTTTTCTTTTTCGTGTCTTCCCTCCCCCCCAGCAATTGTTGGTGGGGTTTATTCATATTTATTTGTCTCTTTTTATGTGTTTTGTTTTCAAAAACTTTTGCCTGAGTTTGGGCATCAGGTTTATTTTTTGGTTTGTTTGCTTTCTGTTTCTTTTAGCAACCTTTTCTCACCCCGGCAGCTCCTGGCACAGGTTATTTATTTCTTGTTAGGGTTTAACTGTGCTCTGGACCCAGATGATGTCTTTCAGCACCTTCTGGCATTTTCCGGGTCCTTCCGTTCACAGAATCACAGAATGACATGGGGTTGGAAGGGACCTCTGGAGATCATCCAGTCCAACCCCCTGCCAGAGCAGGTCCACCCAGAGCAGGTCCCACAGGAACATGTCCAGGTGGGTTTGAGATGTCTCCAGAGAAGGAGACTCCACCAGCTCCCTGGGCAGCCTCTTCCAGGGCTCTGCCACCCTCAAAGGAAAGAAGTTCCTCCTCATGTTTAGGTGGAACTTCTTCTGTTCAAGTTTGTGCCCATTTCCTCTAGTCCTGTCTTTGGGCACCACTGAGAAAAGACCGGCCCCATCCTCTTGACACCCTCCCTTTAAGTATTTATAAGCATTGATCAGATCCCCCCTCAGGCTTCTCTTCTCCAGACTAAAAAGACCCGACTCCCTCAGCCTCCCCTTGTAAGGGAGATGCTCCAGGCCCCTCATCATCTTTGTAGCCCTCTGCTGTCCCCTTTCCAGCACTTCCCTGTCCTTCTGGAACTGGGGAGCCCAGAACTGGACACAGCCCAGAACTGTTCCGCAGGTGATGGCTTCTGCAAGCAGCTCCCTGGTCGGTGGGATCCTGTTTGTTCTCTGGTTCCTGACAGGTTGGTGAGGTGAGAGGGCTTCCTTTTTTTTTCAGTCCTCCATCTTCCCCTTTCCCTGCCCCCATAACCGTATTTTATAATATGGAAGACATGGGTCTAATTTTCTACTGGTAGAACAAGATAATCTTCATTACAACGCCATGACAAGTTTAAAGTGCATTCTGCTGACTGTTAGCAGGGAAGTCTGAGTTACGTCCATGTTTATTTTTCTCCTGCCTTGTGGCGCGTCTGAGGAGCGGCTGGCTGTGGTGAGGCACCATGTTGGGAAGGACTGCGGGCCGGGGACACGGCCACCTCGCCTGATGGAGACCTGAAGGAGTTACAAAAGAAATCAAGCAGTGGCTTAGGAAGTGTCAGGGAGACTTTCTTAACAGGTATTTATGATAGCTTTGTGAGCGCTGGGAAAGAATGCGTAAAAGTAAAGGAAATCAGTTAAATCAAGCCTTCGGGTGCATATTCCTGAGTACGTAATCGTGAGGTCTTAACTTTCAGTGGAGAAGGTCTTAAGTAGCGTGATGGGCAAGGTTCCTACCAATATCTGGAGGGAGCTACAGGAGAGCTGGGGAGGGACTCTGTGTCAGGAAGTGCAGTGACAGGACAAGGGGTAACGGTTTTAAATTGGAAGAGGGGGGATTTAAATTAGATACCAGAAATAAATCCTTTGCTCTGAAGGTGGTGAGACCCTGGAACAGGTTTCCCAGAGAAGCTGTGGCTGCCCCATCCCTGGAGGGGTTCAAGGCCAGGCTGGATGGGGCCTGGAGCAACCTGGTCTGGTGGGAGGTGTCCCTGCCCAGGGCAGGGGGGTTGGAACTGGATGATCTTTAAGGTCCCTTCCAACTCTAACCATTCTATGATTCTGTGATTCTGTGTAATAAAGTTAGGCCTGTCCCTGCGTTTTCTGTTTGAGCCATGGAGCGTGATGGAAATGACAGAAGGCGTGAGACCCCTCTGGTGTGACGGGTGCGGTTCTGTCACCTGGAGAGGGTTGCAATTAAGTGTTTTCACAGGCACAGGGGAACAAAAAATGTATGGTGGAAGCATCAACTATTTTTATCGGCCCAGTGCGCCACTGTAATTAATACAGAAAAACACATATGCAGTAAAGTTGTTACATTTTTTTTTTAATACCTGCCCTTTTTTCTGGTGTTACGGTCACATTTCCAGTGTCCCTCCATGTCCTAATGGGGATATGGCCCCCCAGAGGGGCCATCCCCAGAGCTGCAGCTGGAGCAGGGGAGGGAGCAGCCACTGAGCTCAGCATGGACACTGCAACAAAGCAAACCCAGATCAAGCCAAGACAATCATCTCAGACACAGCAGGAGACCTGCAGTGTCAGGTGAATATAGAGCCTGTGTCCTTCTACTGTTCATGGCACAAATCGCATTTACTGGAGTACAATGAATCATAGAATGCTTTGGGTTTGAAGGGACCTCAAAGATTGTTTGAGTTCCAACCCCCCTGCCCTGGGCAGGGACACCTCCCACCAGACCAGGTTGCTCCAAGCCCCATCCAGCCTGGCCTTGAACCACTGTCCTGTCCTGACACAGAGTCCCTCCCCAGCTCTCCTGTAGCTCCCCTTCAGATATTGGAAGGCTTCTGTGAGGTCTCCCCAGAGCCTTCTCTTCTCCAGGCTGAAAAACCCCAGCTCTCTCAGCCTGTCTGGTGCTCCATCCCTCTGATCATCTCCGTGGCCCTCCACTGGACCCGTTCCAACAGGTCCATGTCCTTCCTGTGCAGAGGACTCCAGAGCTGGACACAGGACTCCAGGTGGGGTCTCACGAGCGCAGAGCAGAGGGGCAGAATCACCGCCTGTGACCTGCTGGCCACGCTTCTCTTGATGCAGCCCAGGATGGGGTTGGCTTTCTGGGATTGGGTGTTAAGTGCAATTGTAATTTCACTTCTGACTCTGAGACTCAGACAGGGTAGTAAATAAGATACGGGACCTCTGGGAAAGTGAAGCAGGAAGCCTGGTGGAATACATTAGATTGCCTAAATTGCTGCTTGATATCTCTATGTAGGTGTCTGAATCCCACCCATAATGCCATAGGCAGCAACCAAAAGCTAGGAAACAAAAATTAGCAGAAGCTGCTATGCACTGCAAATGGCCAACACAGAGCCTTTAGTCCAGACAGTATAAAGGAAGTTCTAAATGGAACTTAACAATTAGAGTGCACAAAATTGAGTATGTAATGGAAATGTTCAAGGTTGGAGATGCAGTTTTAAGAAGATAAGGATTTTGAACAAAACCTTCAACTCACTCTTAAGAGATGAGAAAGTAGTTGAATTGTAATAAAAGTGTTTGGAATGGACAGGAGAGTATTAATGTCAAAGGTGCTGAAAAGTGATGAGTTAAGGTGGATAATATATTATTTTCACAACTAAATTTTATGAATACAGTTTATGACCAAGCACTACCTAACTGTGCTAATACTCATCCTTTCCATTTTGAAGTGGGGGAGCGGGAAGGGGGAGAGGAATCCACTTCTTAGCTTAAATCAGGAACTGGAGGTGATCTGCTGGCAGCATCACTGATAGCTTAGCACAGGTAGTCATCAGTATTTGTAAGATACCAGGCAGTGTAAGGAAGACATAAGTTTTTCCTTCTCATATGCAATTATTATGCATGTCCTGAAGGAAAATATTCTGTGCTAAGGAAAAAGAAAGATATGAAGTCATGGGGAAAAAAAATACATTTTGCATTCCGTCTCACTTAGAAAGGGCAAGTACCGATTTCTGTAAATATTCTTGTTTATCCTTAATGTCTATTTTAGTTTTCTACTTTTACCAATTGCTGTAGTGTCTATGCGTGGTTCATGGAAGGTATGTGTTAGTAAGAAAACCTAGAGATTTTTTGTCAGTATACAGGATCTTGTAATTACACAGTATAAGAAGAAAATCAACTAATGTTCTAGTTAGTGTGAGGAGCTCTTATTTAAAAACTGCTTCTTGTTTCATCCCTATTGACACCTGAACAATCTTTCCAAGAAGCTGGCATGTAGTACTGTTCTACATTATTCTTCCACAATCATCTTGAATACAGCAGTAAATACATGCGAAAAATAGGACTAAGTGCTATGTTTGCACTCCAGTGTTTGTTCACAACTTCTCTTTTTCCACTCTTTTCTTTTATTGTGTCAAAACTGTTTCCAGCTCTACAAGAATCATTACAGCTTTGTCCAGCCTTTCAAAGAGGTGCTCTGACTTTTTTTTGGTGGGAATGCTGTTTTTAAGTGTTGTAAGTACATTGTTGGCAGTCAAATGTGTCCCTTGATAAATAAACCAATTTGACAGTGTTCTTCTCTCTGCTATCAAATGGAGCTATATGGTCTTCTAAAATGTCTGCTGCGCAGAAATTGCTGTGGATGCTAGTAATCTGGACAGATTGCAATACTGTCTGATCATGCTTCTGGGGAATCTAAGGTAACAGTTTTGATTTTAGATGAGTTGTTCCTGGCCATTAGATATATCACAGTTTCTCTTTGCTATGGTAGTTAACCAGCCTTCTCCCCTGACCACCACCATGGGAGAACTTTCAGTGTTATCTCTTTTTCAGCCAAAGAAAGTTATGAACAGGTAGCATTTTTTCCAGGTGACACTATGGCTCCACTTTCATAAGTCAGTCTGGGTTCAGAAAGGATTGGTTTTTGTCAGAGTGTTTTGAAATTTCATAAACCAGTGTTCTTCTCTACTACTATTAAATGGATCTATATGCTTTCCTAAAATGTCTGCTGGGCAGAAATTGCCCTAGTAATCTGGACAGATCGCAATATTGTCTGATCATGCTTCTGGGGAATCTGAGGTAACAGTTTTGATTTTAAATGAAAAAAAAAACAGTTTTGATTTTAAACTAAAAATTTAAAACGGGGGAAAAAGTTTCAACTAAATGTTAAGTCTGGTTGCCTCTCCCTGTATGTTGCATTAAAATTTTGGTGTTCCAACTGAGCAAGAGACATGCTTTTATGCAAAGCCAAGAATTTAATGTAGGTCCAATAGGAATCTTACCAGTCTTGCCAAAGAAGTGTTATTAGTCCAGTTACAAAAATACTAAGACTTAGCACGCCAGTTATCAGTTATTGCAGTTCAATCACAGTAATGATAGTTGAATAGCTAAAACTGACAAACGAACTTTTCACTTTCCATGTTTGCATTCAGGAGGAAAGGGTTATGCTGAGTTGTTATCCTGAACCCTTTGCCAAAGGAATGTGGTGGGGGCTGCTTCTTTCTCATACTGGAGGGGCTCATACTACAGCATCCTTTCTAGCATTGTCTAACACATTCTACACCGTGCTGCTTCTGCATTTATGTGTTACATCCGCGTTTGTTAATATAAGGTGTGGGGGTTTTTATGTTGGAAGCTTGTCTTTTGTTGCTCCTAAAGCCAGTTTCACCCAGCTCCAAATGTATCATCATTTCAATGATCAGTAGTTAATCAGTGATGATTTGTTTACAGCCTTGATCCGTCATCCCATGTTTATATTTTTCAAAGCCAGGGCTTGTATTCCACCATACCACGTAATTTATACAGTGCACATTAAACTGTGTCACTAGAATAGTACTTCTTATCACTATCTGTTACTCACAGGGCTATATCAAAATTATTATAACAAGAAACACAGCACCACACAATTGCATAAAGATAAGCAAAACTCAAATTAGATAACAGTCTGCTAGAGCTAAAAAAGCTAAAAGAAAGCTCCAGGCAAGCGTAAGGCAAGTCCAGACAAGTCATGCCTGATGAGCCCCAGTCCAGTGGCCTCGCAGTGTTAGAACAAACCCTGTGCGTTCATCTCCAGCAATGCCCTGTTTGCTGAGCTAAAGGACTACGAAAGTGAGACACAGGGGGACCAACTGTGTTGATACTATTTGTAAAACTGAGAATATATTTTCAAATGGAAATTAACCACAGTTCACTTGTTTTTGAACCATTCAGAGTCAAAATGACTAACACTGAGAATCAGCTGAGACAGCCACCGTGAAATGATCTTTGGGGATTCTAATAATAAGCTAAAGGTTTAGAGAGTTCAGTCCTGACAATAAATAGCAGGAGACTTCTCTTTAAGCAGGGATTGACCAGATAATGATAGCTTTTCTGGATGTGAAATTTGAGTGCAAACCGGGAGTATTTAAGAAAACAGCTGAATGGTGGCTTTTCAGCAGTCCTGCAAGGACATGGGGACACACACACACACACACGCTAGTTCCTCCTCTAATTCTGCCTGCACTACTGGTGTCTTAAGAAATGCATCTAGTTTCCAGTTTGGTAGATTAATAAAATAAAGAAAGGAGTGTGTTAACTCTAATAAACTTTCATCAAAGCTTAGCTCTTCTGGTTATTTTACTGTATTCATTCTAGCCCTATCTTCCAGAGATTAACCTTTCTTATAACACTGTCACACCCCACCAACTGTGATTTAGCAAGTACGTAATTTATCACTTAATAGGTATGTCCATATTAACCACAGTGGGAGATTTTACTGGCAGTAAAATCTGCTTTTTCTCTTAGGGAAAATAAAGGCTATATCCAAGTGGACTGAAAAAGTTTAAGGTCTCTTATAATGAGAATGACCTTAGAAAGAAAGGAACTTTTTATTAGCAAATGTTTAGTATGTGTTGTGGGGGTCCTGAGTCATCCTGTGAGAATAAAGACCCTTATTGGCCAGATACTTATATAAATAAAAATGTGGACAATGTCCCAAGTAGTTTTGCGTGTCCTGAGTAGTAAAAAAGTAGTTTTATTTAGCCCACATTGTACTTCTATTGCTATAGTCAGGAATAAAGCTCTAAATATATTCCTTACTGCCCTACCATTGCATTATCCTTCTTTTTTTATTTTATTTTTCTATAGAGGTGGTAAATTCTCTACTTTATTAACTCTTTTTCAAGCACAGAAGAAAGTGGAAAAGTTTCAGAGCTTCCAGGTCCAATCTTGTCTAAATTTCCTGAATCTCTTTTGGGCTGTTACATGCAGCATTCATTCTCTGGGAAGAAGCATGCCTTGCACTGGAGTTTCCAGCATAGGATGCTGAGAGGGTCACTTTTCTCAGAGGAGTACGAGTGAACTGATCCTGTTTCCTTCATTCCTTACAAAGTGTTGATGTATTAGTTCATTCTTCCATACATTTACCCCAAGCAAAAATATGTAGTAGAGATGGGGCAAAAAAACCCCAGCAATAAATGTCTGACGTCTTTAAACCAGTCAGAGGTTTCTGTAAGCCCATGGTAAGTTCTGATTGAAAGTGAAAATCTGGGGCAGTTACAAGTGAACACGTGGATAAGGTCACAACCTTATGATTTGTAGCCCCTGTTCTAACATCGATTCTCCAGTAGAATGGCACTATTAATTACCCTTTTTAAATTAATCTTACCTTTGCAAAGCCTCATTCTGTACAAACTGATAATGAATATGGAGAAGTTTCTGACTTCAAGAATCAGAACACTTACAAGATCTGAACCTAGATTTCTTGGGCTATGTATGTTTCTCCTCTTTTCAACTTAATTTTACTCTAATTAAGATTTTTCATACAATTCTAAAAAAAATTTAATCATTGAATGACTTGTCCTATAAACTAAGAAAGAAAGCAGAAAAGAAAAAGATTATTTTTGTTGCTTCAGGTTATAAATCTCTAGGAGGGACTCTGATGCTTACGTGACAGGACCGTAACTGTAGATGAATAAATGGAAGAAAGCCCTCTAAAATCAAATACACACTCAAGTGTGTTATTACTATTTTTTTTCTTTTTGATTCACATTCACTGTTCTTTAAAACAGAACTAACATTTCCTGACAACCATGGAGAGTTATAATTTATTTTTACTTCATTCTAAGCAAAATTTTACTTCAGAGGTAAATAAACTTGCTTCATTCTTGACAGTGCCTCCAAGGACAATTCAGAAGAGGGAAGGGAAAGAAAAAAAAGTAACATGATATGCTAGACCTGTAGCTTGGGGAAAGCTTCATTGTCAGTGTTCTAAAATTAACAATCACAGTATCACCCTTGGGAAGGGTTTTAGAGAAAGTAATCTGAGAAAAGCTCTCTTGGGAGACTTCTGTAAGCTCCCTACTGGCTGCTTTCTCAAATTCTCACCATAGAAACATGCTTCAAAGTACATCAGAAGAAGCAATTTTCAGTAGCATTAGTGATAAGGCAGCTGACTCATACTACTTTGAACTCTGAGTCATTTGGCTTATGGAGACAGTTTAACCCACCAGTAAAACCACAGTACCATCAAAGATCTATGCTGACCCAACATAGAATCCCAGAAATCACTGAGTTCACACACATCAACACAAAATTTGGTGGGGTTTTTCCCCTATCATTTTTTCAGAATCTAAAAGGAATAAAACATTTAAATTGGTTTTTTTTTTACATAGCTTACACATTGGTTGGGTCATCTGCTGCATCATCACCAGCGTCCATAATCTTCAGACCAGATGGATGACTGGACAGGAGATAATCCACTTTGATGCTATACCTTCATTTTTCAGTTTTCCATAGGGAATTACTACATCTGAGCTTAATGTGATAAAAGTTCAAAATCTGTAGTTGGTGAAACATGCATGGGATGGTGTCCACCCAAATTGAGCTCATTATGTGACCTGTCAAGCACCTACATTACTTCAAGGCCGTGATAAAGCTCACTATGAAAGTTGTTTGAAATGCGTGATGCAAAGCTTGGAGTAGTAAAATACCTGGAAGAAGGTTTTCTCAGGTGAAGTGATTTGCCTATAGAAGTTACTTCTAAAACAATGAAGGTAATTTTAGATAATTATTAGAGCTTCCTCTTTGAATCTTCTGTCAGGTTCACAGTAACATCCCCATAGCTATTGATCTCACTTTCAGAAAAAAAATATATCAAAAGTTTCAGTAACTTGATAAGTGAAAGAATAATGCTATAAAATATTCTACTACCGATAGTTTTTTTATTTGAATCAATTTAATCTTTTGTCATGGATGGTCAAAGGATGTAAAGGTCAAAGACTGTGGGGTGAGACAACTAAAATAGTATCAGCTGACTGAAGATACAAACGTTCTTTGCAAATATTGCCTTGTTCAGATGGGCTGTGGTGTGTTATGAGCAGGAGTATACAGATCTAATGGTTCATACAAATTTTCTTGACCTTCTAACATCTGCTATGGCATTGTAAGAAACAGAAGGAAAAAACCCATACCAAAACCCAGAAGATGCTGTTTTGCATTGTCTCATAATGTATCTTTCGTGTTTCATGTTATATGACTGTTTCCTGAGATGGCTTCCTTAGCAAGGTTCTGGCAAGCCCTGAAAAGGCCTAATCTCTGTCTTAATTATTGTTAATTCTTCATGTAGGAAAATCAGTTGAAAAATTCAGTAGTTACATAGAAATTGCTGGAAAAACATATAGTGTTGTGGTGGGTTGAACTTGCCTGGCTGCCAAATGCCCATCCTCTTTTCAGTAAGACGGGGGAAGAAAAGAAGATGGTGTCTAAATGAACACATGGAGAGCACTGGCAAACAGACGTGACTTGGTGTCGCAGATGGAACCATGCATTTAACTCACAGAGAGAAGCAGCGATACGTTTATTGATATAAACAGGGGATATTTTTTATTGATATAAAACAGGGATGTAACAAAGGTTGATGGTAAACATGACAGTGTTTTAACAAGACCTGAGATGGCAAGGCACACTTGGTTATTTGCTTCACAGAGGACAGGGTCAGACAGAACTGTCAGGAAGACCCTCCTGTTGAGTCACAAGGTTCAGAAAGGACCCCCTTGCTTTCTAAACTCCGTCTCGGAGAGGAGTCCAGGTGTGACTGGATCCGATACTAGTCCCAGTCTTGGCCAACTGTTTATGTCTAAAGGGTTATATAGGCACAATCAATCTTTTATTTCACTTAGCTAAGATTTCAAAGCTTAGCATGCTATTAGTCACCTGCCTAGTAATCACCTAGCAAGTGATCTCTGAATCTTGAGCTGTAACCTTGAGCGACATCCCTACTCAAGGGGAGATCCTGGAGTGCAGCCTGCTGCTGCTGTGCAGGAGAGCTCAGAGAGCTCTTGGGCTGTTCACTCTTTATGGGGGGTAAGATGATGGACCTCTAGTCATGTTTGCATATTGACCACAGTAACCAGCATTAGCAAGTTAGCCCTTGGCTGTTGTGGTGTTATCCTTCTCCCTGAAACCTCTTTGAGCCGGGTGCAACCATCACAACTAGATGCACCCGTTATGACCACCACAGGTGGTTATCGCTTGGTCAGGGTTACAGGAGCTAAAGGTCAGGTTGGCACCCAGGGAGGGGGAACACACTGTCACACTTGGGGGAAATCCAATTTATTGTCCATTTAAAATAGAGTAGGCTGGTGAGAAACAAAGACAAAAACTAAAACTCCTTTCCCTCCCCTGCCCCGGCCCCAGGCTTAACTTCACTGCTTTGTCCTCGGCTCTTCTGCCTCCTTCTCCCCCAGGTAGTGCAGGGGAAATGGGGAATAGGGTGTTGGGGTCAGTCATTGTATAACCTGGTGAAAGTATTTCATGTATATATTCATTTATGAAGCAACATTTTTTTTTACGTGTATTAAGGCAATACAGTTAAGGTGTAGGTAGATGTGTAAACTAACAAAAAAAACCCACACAGAAATTCAAGCAGTTAATTTTGAAAGAAATAAAAAGATCTGAACATTCAAAACTTTAACAACATCGCTTGCAGATGAATTAGATTTAATTTTTCAACGTAATGTTGGTAGGGTCAGGATTTTGCCTTGCTCTTGTGTTTCTTGAGACATAATCATTTCAGTTGAATAAAATAATGTTTGTCTTTTTTATTTTGTCTGTGAATAATCCTACTTAAAAGGGCAAAAATGACGCATTGGATTCCAGTAAATTGAAACTTATGATCCAAAAGGTTGGCTGTTAGAGATTGAAGTGTGATAATGACTGCAAATTTATTTGGCACCATAGATGAATTTTCCCAATAAATTTTTAAAGCTTTAAGAAATCATGTTGTAATGATACGTATGTTTAAAATGAATCAGTGCTCTTCCTCATTTTTCCTTCGAAATTAAAAGGGTTCTGCAGAAGTTTGTTGTCTTAATGCTGCTCAGGAAGACCATGACTTAGTAGTGCTAAAGTAAGGATCATGTATTTCACAGCAAACGTCTCTAATAATCCTGAAGGTGGTTGAATTATCTATTTTTCCTTGCCCTTCCTTTTTTCCTTTCCAAGCTGGCATATGAGCATCGATTAAATGAATGATAAGGTCCATGTTTGATCGATTTTTCACTTTTTTAATTTAGAAGGTAAAACTTTCTATCACTTTGGAAGTTGAGAATTATGGTTGAGATAATAGAGGTCTGATTCCAGTGGAAGTTAAAAAGGAAAAAGTTGCCTCGCAAATGTCAAGGCACCTTGTGGTCCAAGATGATTAAAACTAAACTGTTTGCTGTATGAATCCCAAGGTGCTGCTGTATCTCAGCTTCCATGACATTTAGCCAGTGACTTTTCATAGCTTGTTAATAATGCATAGCAATCCCAGTGTAAATCTGCAGTGACAGAGCTGGCCTGTTACAGTAGAGCAGTTAACTAGATTTATTTTGGACAGAAAATGCAGATTTGAAAAAGAAAAATCATGACTAATGTCAAAAGAGATTGCACATTTACAAGACTATTTTACTGAAGACAGTTGCTCAGGAGAGGTGCTTTTCACATTGATCTATTATTCCATCCAAAGTCCTAATTACCTAACCGAGAGATATTAACACAGCATTGCCCCATTCATCAAGGTTAACACTCATGAAGAAAAATTGATGTCCCAAACAAATTTCATAGTGTGGATTGGTCCATAAAGTTCATCGATGTTACCAGGTTGAATGAGTCACATAGGCAGGTAAAGGTTACAACATAAAAGCTCTCTTATAAGTACAATTGCTCTTAATCGTTGCTCCCAAATAAACCTAATAAACTTCTGTGTTGTAGAAACCATGTTTTTTCTGAACTTTATATCTCACAGATACACAAATTATTCATAAGCTGTAAAAGGTTACGAGGCAGATGAAGAGAGGGAGAGAGAAGGAAAAGAGTACAGATGAAAAATAGACTAAGAGGACAATGAATTACAAAACAGACTCAAAGAGCAACGATTTACAACAGGATAGGAATTCGAGTTGTTGGGAAAAATTTGGCTGACATTTGGGTTATTGCGCAGATTTTCTCTGAGGCTGAAAGTTTATTCACATAGGAGAAATTTTACTGTGACTGCAGTTATTGTTGCAGATCAAAATCCTTCATTGAATTATCTTAATATATCATGAATTAATCACTTTGGAATTGTTTTAAATTTAGTATTTGGTGTAGTAGAAATGTGTGCATGCCAGTAGCCCTTAGAATACAGAATTAGCATGAAGTAGAAATTTGACAAGACTTATCACTGCTGCTTTCTTACAGGAATTTTTCATAGGAAATCTTAGGCTTTTGTTGGAATCTTCATCTAGGAGTTAAAGTCTCTTATTGGTTTACTCACTCTGTATATGGAAATGTGTTGGCAAAAACCCCAGATATTTTGGCAAAGGCAAAATTTTTACTGTAAAATTCTGATTAGGATTGAGTAACTCCGCTTCTGCATAAAACACTTGAACAAGTCTGCAAAGTTCCCTTATCCCTTCTCTGATGAGTCTTTCCAATACTGATATAAATATGGAATCTGTGTAGAAGCAGTTGTATATTTTTTATTTGTTTAAATAACTGCAAGGTTGTTTTTTTTAAAAAAAAAACTTATGTACTTACAAATCAAGTTAGTAAAATAGCTTAGCTTCTTATTTTGAATAATTTTCAGGAGCAGAGCAACTGTGGGGGTGTTCCAGATTTTTCTACAGTTAGTGTTTGGATTGATTATAATTTATACAAGACACTCCAGACAGTTGAGTTTATGCTAAAGTGTGAGGAACTCGGGAAGTAAGCAGACATTCAGATAGATCTTTCCTCAGCTGTGTTCCAATTCATTAATAGAATGGTCTGCTGCTCTTTTAATCTCAAAAAAAAAGGTTGTTGCTTTGATGTGGAAGCACTGATGTTCTCAGGTTCAATCTGACAAGCTCTGGACTAATGGAAAAATAACTTCATTCTACCAGTGTAAGTTCTGTAAATTTGTTACAGGAAGAATGTGTTTCTACCTTATTATTGATTTATAAATCATAATGTCCAATTTAAAAAAAACCCAACATTTAAGGTATCCATTTTTTTTTTTAATTCTTAATTTTCCCTGCTACATTTGTTATTTTAATTTGATCTAATGAAGAGCAGGAGTGCAGACCTGGGATCAGTCTCCTATGTACAGCAGCGGCTGTATTAGATTTTTAAATGTTATATATAACGCAAGGATGTTTCTTATTGCTAACGATTGGTCCAGTTCTGATCCACCGTATAGCCAGCCTTTGGGCAGGTTTTCTACAGCCCTGTGAGACAGGGCTACTTAAATCAGGGAGGTGGCATTTCGTCTGACCTTTGATTGATAAAGTATTGATAATGTTACAACTTCTTGTAGTTCTGGAAATCTATCAATATTACAGTAATAAATGCTTAAATTGTGGTTTAAGATTACTACATCTGTCAATGTTTCTTAGGGCCTGATTCATCTTTCCTAAATTACTCAGCCAAGTGCATATAGACAACTCCTCTGTCTTCCCGTACCTATACAGCTCTTAGGTTAAAAGGTCAGTTCTTCATTCTATTAGTGGGCAGCCCCTCAGACGGCTAATCCCTCATCCCCAGTGAGTCATCTTTCTTTTAGCCTGAACTGTGTGGCCAGGCCAGTTTCAAGCTTGCAAATTGCTTTTATTCTGAGTCCATTACAGGCCCATTCTCCAGCCCCTTTCCTGCCTGTTCCCCGATTCTGTATAATGCCCTGTATGATGCCCTGTATGATGCCTCCCTCGCTCGGTTTGAATGCCCTAGCTGCCTTTTGCAAAAAAGACCTTCAGTGTATAACAGTATTCACTCTGCAGTTACTGAATCAAACATAGAGCCTTGTGAGACAAGACCAAAGAGCAGCTTCTATCAACCCATAGTGAATCATAATGAAAACTGTAGTGAAAATCACCTTAATAGAGCTAGAATGGTGGGTCTGACAAAATAAATCTTCCCAACATAACCCTGCTATTGAGGACCCAGGCAGCAGAGATTTCTTACTGCTTTCCAATGGCTGAATCTTCCCAGGTATCTGCAACCACTTGTGACCTCAAGTAAAAGTGAAAGGTGCAAACCTTTGATTTTTTTTTTTTTTTGCCAACAAGCTCTATGAGCAAAACAATCTTCAGTGTCATCAAGGCACAACATAAGAATCTCTGTTACCTCAGCACTTTGTGGGATGGCAAGAGTGCCAACAATCATGTTAGGGAATCATCTAGTAATAACTAATGAACCTCTCAAACTGAACATCTCACTGGAAGCCGAATTTGAAAACTCAACTGTGACTGAAACATGGCTTCTTTAGGAGAATAAGGCTGGAATTATCTCTCCCTTCTCACTCCCAACCTTCTCCAGAGATGTTGGGGTACAGGCAAGGAAGAGGAAGCCTAAGGTGAAATAGTACTAGTTACTGGAAAGATTGGAGACTGACACTGAGGGTGAGGAAATTGGTCTTCTGCAAGTGCAGACAATCTTTGTCCCAGAGCTGGTGCTTTTGGAGACTTTTAGATGAAAGAAGCATAAAAATAGTCATGGCCCTAGAGCGGCATTGCTAGGGCACTAGCTTTTCCTACCTGCGGATGAGCAGTGCCGTGGCAACTTCATCACTCAAAGGGCAGGGCCTGGCCCTTCTATTCTTTCTGTTTCTTGGTAGCTTTTTCCTTTTATCCCCAAAATGTGATTTAAAAACTTGAGTTCTGTCTTTTAGACTTCACTTCCGTCTTCTGTTTCTTGGGTGACTCTCTTCTGTTCTAAGACCACTGGTGGTTGATCTTCGTTCAGCCTGTATTTCCCTACCCTGAGTGTTCCCAGCCTCCCTTTCTGTTAGTATTCTTCTCTCTCTCAAATGTCCCATCTGATCTCTCTCACCGCTTACAGTAAGTGAAATAATTCTTGACAAGCAAACTCATGTCATGCTCATTATCTATCTTTTCTTTGTTCATATCAGCCAGTAGCCCAAATGGCAGTCATACCAAGGAAGCACCTTTAAAATCGTTGGTGGACTTTGCTCCTGATTTAGGAATTTCGGCTTGGAAGTGCCTAAGATGTTACAGTTACACTTCAGGATCATTTTGGTTCACAGGTTTCCTAGATGGCTTGGGATTACTTTAGCTGTAAGATAGGTCTTACCAGATGGGTGGTGAAACTGGTCCCTGATTCCAAAGCTGTGTATGTATTTAAGAAGCAGTTTAGACACTTAAAGGCGTGTATGCCTCTTTCTTTCCATTCTCTTCTTCATTGTGCTACTTAATATAGATGTTATTGAAACAGTGTTTGTCATAACCAAGGCAAATGCCCATTAGCTTCCTACAGGACCTACAAGGTCATCTTAATAAACTCCTGCATTCATTGTAGAAGGCAGAGTTTCCATTCCAGCTGAGATTAATGGGGAGTGAGGAAAGACTGCAAAATGGAAAGTTTGCAAGTATCATCACATCACAGTTTGCAGTTAATGTCAGATGCAGGTTGAAAACTGCAAAGAACTGGCTCCTACAGTAGCCAGTTCTCCTTCTACATGGGAGATTAAATGGTGACTAGTTGACCATGTTTTTCTGGAAGAAGGAAATGAACTGTCGTCTTCTACACCATGCTAATCATCAGCTAAGCATTTTGCTGCGATGCTTGTTCCCATCTCTGTGCTTTACTGCAGTCTAAAAGTACTAAAGTTGCGTTCTTCTATTTCAAATCCATCCAATTCAACAGAATCTTTTCAGTCTTTTGTTGAGCTGTTGGACTGACATGTGCCCAAACTAAGATGTTCACTTCAAATAATGATTGATATAAAGGTACAACAGAAAAGGGACAGTGTTATCTCAGCATTTAATATGAGAGAAAAAAGCTGTAGAGAATAATTGAAAAGAAGGCCTTTGCCGTCATCCCTATAAACCCGTCATAATTAAATTGTGAATGCATTATTCTTACAGAAAATGAGAAGCATTTTTTTGCTGCCTTTCAGTACTGAACTACTGATCTTATGTTGATACCTTTGTAAGTTTAAAAGCTCAGCCTTCACAGTGTATTACCTTTCTTTATCAGATAAGCTCTGAGAGCTATTTTCTGCTAAACCTAGATATGCATGTACTTACAACAGCATAAATTGTTTTATACTAAATAGTAATCAACATACAAGATTTGCGGTAGTTATATCTTGATATGAAAGTGATTGAAAACCCTCTGTTTTTCACTTGCAGAATGGTTATATCCCAAGCACCACATACAAATGTGTTCCAAAGTATTTGAGTTAGGTTTAATGCCATTGGTGTCACAAGAACTGTTTTCCATATCAACTTACATTTTCTAATGTCAGTTGTATTTAAATTCTGTTATCTTTGTCCTCCTAACACTCAAAAAGAAATGTCAGAAGGGAGATAATGTGGAGAGACAGAAGAGAAATGTAAATTTATTTTAAAAAGCAGTAAGAATGAAAGAAGTAACGCAAACCAACATTTAAGAAACGATTGAAGTGCTTGTCGTATCCTAAGAAGTGTTAATTTCATTAACACTTTTAATAAAGCATACAATTTATTACAATTTTGGGAAATCTGCTGAAATTAAGGTATTGTTCTATGATTTGCAAACACTTATCAGTTAACATACTCATTGCTAGTTGTTTCATAATTGCTCAGAATCGTATAGTTAATAGAGTGCCTGCCTCTGCAGTCATGAAGCATCATTTATACCTAATTATGCTGTCTGAACACAAGCAAACAACACTGTGGCATCGTTGCGTTTGCAAAAAAAAACCCACATCAGTATGTGTAGTACTTGCAATACTCTTAAATATTCTTTAAGTTGAATGATTAGGAAAATCTGACTTAGAAAAAAGGCTACCTTGTGCAAATTTATGTATATGGTATTTGATTTACTGGATATCTAAGTGCTTTCGTGGGTTTAAGTTTTCCACCTAAAATTCAATTTGAAGGCAAATTCATATTTTTTATAACTTTTCTCTTTTGGTGATGCCAAGTGTATATGATATTATTATATACTTAATAAATATTTGGAAAGTTTTCAGTACAAACCAGACTATTTTACCAAACATTTATACATATCCATATACATACATATTTAATCTTACGGCTCCATTTTCCTACCTCAGTGTCTATAGAATTAAGCCCATGGCAATACAGTTTGTGTCTTTGAAGTGTCAAGCCTTGCTAAGTAGAAGATCATCCAGAGCTTATCCAAGTTGTGTCACATGTGTCCTGTGATATGGAGCTGATTCCATCCCATTGGTTCTCTCCACTGGAGTTGTATCAACCTGCTCCACCAGTCATTCTTGCTCCAGCTAGTTATGACCACAGTAACTCTGGAACTGCTTTTGTCTTTAGGGGGTTCTACTCTGCAGCGAGTATACACGTCACGTATAAAAGTAAGTCTGCTTGAAGCTACCAACAGGAGACACCTTTAAGCTTTTCTTCAAGTTTGAGTTTTACAGACTTAAATATCAAGCCCACTCATCTTAAATACACATAGGTATAGTTATTCTGTCCAGAATTTTTACATAATAAATGTATGTTTCTTCCAGTTTACGTTGTAACCACTTCTTTTTTTTAAGTGAAATGTCTATAAGTATAAAGTTAAATGGATTTTTAAACTGTCCCAGTATTCCCTGTGTGTAGTTGCCTTTTTTTCCAGTAGAATATTCTTTCCATTATTTTACAGGCATTCATCCTTTTGGTCCTCCTTCCCATATCTAGGAGAAATCACTCTCTTCAATTATTTTCTTTTTTTTTTTTTAATACACTATGTGGAAAGACAAAAGTATCTGCAGAAAATTATTTAAGTGAACAGAATCATCCTCTGCACCCCTTATTCCTCTGAGCACAGAAGATTCCTAGGGCTATTACCATTAGGTGAGTGAGGTTAGGTGGGATGAATCCAGTTCTAAATCCCAGGCTTGGATATTTGCTAATAGGAATAAAGGCCAAACTATATCTTCACAGTAGATTTTCCTTAATGTTTTGGGGCCAAAGAGCCATACAGGTGGCCTTATGGCTCACTCGTTAAACCTTATCCGTGGTCTTTCTCTCACACATTATAACTAGATATTTGAAAAATGGTAATGTGTGCTTTGGTTTGTACGTTTTCCAAGCAGTGTGACATCACTGTCATCTGTGGTTGATGTAGACTTTGAAAAATCTGTTCTGCTGCCATTGTCTTGGTAGATTCCAAATTCCCATTACCTAGAGTGTAATCCATATAAAATGAAATAAAGATGTTCTAATAGTCAAGGCAGAAATAAAACAAAACATAATTACTGATACAAAGTGTAAGGATCCTTCATGAAGTGTTACAGGTACCTGTTCTGTGGTCCATCCTCCTTCTCTTTTGCTTCAGGATCTGGAAAGCTAAGGAAGACAGTGCAGATACTTAATTCTAATGATGTCTTTTGTATTCACACAATGTGTCGCCTTGAGGAGCAGGGAACAGGACTATTCTGATTTATTCAAAGGTCGTTTGTTAGTGTACTCGTCTTCTTCTAAGCGGGGAATAAAGTTTTATGCTCTTCATTAGAGACAAACAACATACAAGATGTGCCACCACCCCATTGCTGGCAGGAATGTTTGAGTGCTGTACCTCATGTGAAATATATAGATGTGCAATACACCTCAAAAGAGTAAACGCAAATACCATTATGGGGCTCTGTTTTGCAGAACATAGTTGAGTATATCTGTAGAACTGTTCTTATGGACGCAAGGACTGTCTCAATGATGAGATTAGTAAGATTTCTGAGCTTCATTAGAGGCCTTGCGAGTCTGTTTAGGTCAGTTGTATGTTGAAATCATATGGAATTATTTTGGTGTTAATGATCACATAAGATTTACAACTGGAAAAATACAGAAAAGTTTTTTGACAATGACTAATATTTGATAAGTAGAATGATAATGAAAGCTTGGTCCCTGAAGGTTGGCTTTTCTGCTATAGTTACATTTAAAGGTGCAATATTTCTCAACAAGCAGTTTTCCAAACACAGACTGCAGTTACTTAGCTAAATAAACTATTTTAGTAGACAGTCTCCCAAGCATACTAAGAAAGGTTTGTACTCACCTTGCTACAACCAGTAAACTGTAATTGAGACTGTTAGGTTTGATTATGATCCAGATGTGAAATCTGTGGATGGGTTTTACCATCATAAATCCCCTAAAAGATCCCCAGGGATTACAATGTTAGGCTTGGAAGAGTTCCAGTAAAAGACTCCTTTAAAACAGAAAGTGATATATGAGGTTGTGTCATGTTAATGCACGAACTTTATACAAATTGTTTCCACACAAAGTGTACTTTGTATGATTGCTATGCATAGCATAACAATTTGGAATGTTGTTTGCTTCAGGTGTCTCGCTGGATTTTCCGGACAGTTTTGTGAAATAGAAGTTAATGAGTGCAATTCATCACCTTGTCTACATGGCTCAACCTGTGAGGATCACATCAATGGATACACTTGTAAATGTCAACAAGGTAACTGATGTCTGACAGGACAATCTTCAACAATGATAGTTTTGAATTACCGGTGTTACTGCCAAGAAAATTGGTAAATTATATCAAGTTCTTTGGATATATCTTTGGATATAGCCTACGAGGTACAAAATGATTAGCTATCTCTTTGACAAGCTTTTTCAATCAAATCTAAAGATAATTACCTAGTCTAATGAGCATGTTAGAAAGACTTAACACTAAAACCAGCTCACAAAATGATTCTGAAGAATTATCTAGAGCTAGGTTTATCATGTATGACCTTTACTAATGTAATTTACTGACCGAGCAGTCCAGTAGGCACTGTACAGCGACTAAATAATTTAACTGGCTACAGAATAAGATTGAATGAAAAGAAATTCTTTTGAACTAACATTTATTATTGTTGTTGTTATTGTTGTTGTCACGCATACTCATGCTTAGGTCTGCTGGCTGGGATGAAAATAAATTTTCTGAACCATCATAAGTAGAATGAAAACAAGCACTTTCTAAAAAAAAAAAAATGGGAGCTGTTTTCTCATGCTAGCGTAGATCAAACAGGTCTTGTGATTTGGGAAAGTATAAGGATTTATACAAAAGTAAAGGTCACAATCAGCCTATATTGTCACGCAATCACAAATTTAATCTGTTCAGGACTATTCACTGTCTCCTGTCACGTCTATTATCAAAGAGCTTTTTGTCAATGTAAGTAGGGTGTAAATTACTGCCTTGAAGCATACTGCTCCATAATTCCATTATTCTTTATCTAAAAATTATACTAGTACCTACGTGCTGAAACTTTATGTTTTCAGTTTAAGTCTGCTGTTTCTTATTGTACTGACCTGCACAACTGAATTCTTTCTTTGATGGTACTGATCCAAGATTTTTTAGTGATAATTTTAGAGATTATTTAGATATATTCTGGAAGATAAATACTCTATTCACCCATGGTATCTTCATAGATCTGGTCTTCTTACTCCCTTTGTAATGAGGTGTGTTCAGCTTGTTGGCCTCCATTTACAAACAATAAAATCTTGCTAAACTCTCCTGAAGTCAAGCGACCATATATGTATTACACAAAACTTTCCTGCAGTCTTTCTAGCAATCTCGTCATATAATATTTACATAGATTTATATCCATGCTTGTTCTGCATTATAAAGAAAACACATAATGAATTGATTATTAATAAAATCAGATTTTATTTTATGAGAGTTTTTTTTTTATTCTGAAGTGTCCTTAGCGCAGATCACAAAACATTATATGTAACAGATTTAAAAAAAAAAGTGAGCAAGATACTGAAGTAAGAGCACACGTGTGTGGATGCACACATAATGAGAGCCAATACAGACAGTTTATTCATTTGTTTAATCAGTACTGAGGAATGATGCTCTAATGTGTAAAACTTAAATGGAAGTATCTTTGACTTACTAGAGCCTAGTTAATTTTAGGCCTAACTTGCTGACAGATTAATATTTTTATAGCAGCTTTTTTTTGTGTCTAAGAGATACTCAATAATCCAGAAAGACACTATACTCTTGATGGATGAACCACTGAGTGAAAAATTTCTGGACTTTGCCATACAGAGGGTCAGAATTCATGATCATAATGGTCCCTTCTGATCTTAAAAGTCTGAGTCATGACCTATCTTTAGTACTATATATCTTTTTTTTTTCCCTCAGCACAGTTACACAATGGAAATTCAACGTGGATAAAACTGTGTGTCCCCTCACTCTACCTGACACTGCATATGGCTACATACCACTTCACCAATACAGATGACTTTAAGAAAACTTTGAAGATAATTTTTTTACCATTACCAGTGCCTCACACAGAGCACATTGTCATATTCAACATTTTTCTCTTTATTTTTAAAGCTAGTAATACTTTAAGTATCTTTTAACATAGACATTTAAAGATTGCTTGTCAGCTAAGGACTGTAACTGCTGTCTATGCAACTGTACATGGAAATGCTTGGTATAAGTAGAAGAAGCTTCTCTGGGGCCTTGGAACTCATTCTTGCTGCTAATATGTTTGAAATACCTTCCAAACCAAGTGTAAACTGCCCTTATTTTACATTGCTTTTAATAATAGCAATCATTAGTATGGTTGAAAGTTCTCTACGTTATTTCTCCACCAGAAAAAAACATGGTGAAATAGCCACATGTATTAGGTATACGCATCATGGTTACGTATCTTGTGGTTTGGTTTTTTTTAATTAATGTGGTATTTTCAAATGTTAGTTGAGTATCTGAAACAGCTGAAGAGATGAGAAGATTACGGCTGAGAAAAGGAGTGAATTTGGAGAGGCAGGAGAGCCTTTAGGAGGCTTTTTGGAAAGCTCCACAACTGAACAAAGGGATTAGAAGATTGTCGTGGTTTGACAGAGATAAATAATAAATATCTTCCCAAGGCAGAAAGTAGAAATGCTTGGAATCTGCTTCTGTTACAGGCAACTACTATTCCCCTATGATAGGTCTTGGATTTCCCTGCTAACCTTCACCTTTAGAAATACAGAGATGCAATTGAGTGTTTTTGGGTCTCTAAAGGCAACTATGGGAAAGAACTTTCCCGTAAGGCAGAAAGTCTGAGATACACAGCAACACATCCACAGTTGTAATTTAGTGAAATGGAAAAGGGACAGTGGCAAGACAGAAGTAGGAACAAGGCAGATGACTGCAGCTTTCCAAAAACCTCCAGAGAACAAAGTGAAGCATGTGGTGACAGCGTGTGATACCAGAAAGGGGAAATTATTTAGCTCTGACAAATCTCTTCTGTAATGGATCATGAATTTTGTCAGCTATTCTCCCAGTAGCGGGCCCTGTACCCTTAGAATAATAGACGCCTGTTCAGGATGTGTGGCTGCAGCTGCAGGCTGTTCAGGTGCAGAAGCGGCACCGAGAGATGTAAACTGTATTCTACCAGCATCTCAGACGGCTCAAAAGCAGCAACAGCAGCTGTTGGAACTAACAGCAGCCTCACAGCGGAGGTCTTTAGCCGGGGCAGGCTGCTCTTCTGCCGGGTCCGTTTGACACGTGCTCCGAGCAAATGCAGGGCAGGAGCAACTCGCTTTGCATCAGCTGAAGGCTGCTGGGGTTGTTTTGAGCTAGGAGTTTGTTCATTTGTTTGTTTGTTTGCTTCTAAATGGGCAAATTTAAGTGGAGAAATAACAAATCTGTAACGGGTGATGGGAGTATCATGGCAGAAGGTCTGATGTTCTTCGATAGCTAGCCATATTTTACAAAATTCTGGGTTTGTATTTGCCAAGTAAATGAGCTCCTTCCAGTTCAGTTTAACGTCTGAGGAGCGGGTTCAAGACAGGCTCAAATTACATGATAAAAAAAAAACAGCTTCCAGATCAGTTTTCGGCCTCTAATTTATGGGTGTACTTAGTTGTAAAGGAGATTTTTATAAGACAAGTATATTGATGGTATTAAAAAAACAAACATGTATTTACTCAGAAATTACCCTCCACATTGATCTGGTCCAGTAATCTGCCTCAGAGTTTCTCTTCTAAACTTTTTCCCCTTTATTATGTTTCGTGTAATTGTGACTATTTACATCTACCTAAACCTCCAGTTTTCCTTCCCCAATGGGGCAATAATGCACAAATTTAATGAACAGGATAAAAAGGTCAAAAATTAAGATAGGAAATTCCATACTCTTTCAGTTTAAATTTTGGAAAAAATATGGCTTTGGTTACATTATTCAGCTCTGGAATGACGTAAGAGGTGTCCAGGGAGCATTTAACCCTTGCCAATTCCTACCCACAAGAGAGCCAACAATCAATAGAGAGAATTCTGTAGGTGAAGGGCAACCCATGAAGTCAGTTAATTCAATAATGAAAGAATACATTCAGGTTTTAGTCTTATTTGACTGCTTATGTCTCCACAGAAATGGAAGTCAGCAAATACTAACTTCCCTAATAGATGTTCAGTAGATTATAATAGTAAAGTCCATATAGTTTGGGTTGTGTTTGTTTCTTGTTAAATTATTTCTGTTCTTTTTTTATACTGTGAGAAACTACAGCCAAACCTAGTTCATACCCATCCTATACAATTTATTTACATATATGTGAGCACTGATTATAGTTAGTTATAGATTTTTTTTTGACTGCTACTCAATAAATTAATTTAGATTTTAATAGGTTTTGGGTTGTGGTTTGTGGTTTTTTTTCACTGCCAGGATGGGAAGGCCTCCATTGTGAGCTGGATGTTGATGAGTGCGTATCCAACCCCTGCATACACGGCATCTGTGTTCAGAAGGACCCCAGCTTTGGTTATTCCTGTTTTTGCAAGCCTGGATTTGTGGTGAGATGCTGATGTTCTTTCTTCTCCTTTCTTAACCTGACTCTTCAGTGTTGCACAGGAAATACTGTATGTACTGTTTCCTTTTTAACCTCGCTGAGATAAAACCCAGCCTTGCTGAAAAGTGCAACATTTTAGTAACTGTTGTTTATTTTCTTTGTTTGTTTTACTAACAGGAGCTCTAATATTCCAGAGAATTAGTTATCTAATATCCACAAAAAGTGGAAAAGTGTGAGTGTATATAATGGTTTTATCAGTCACCAGAGTACATTAGTGTTTTTAAACACTAATTAATATTTTTATTTCACAGACCAATTAATATTTTTGCATACTAAGACAACTCATACTTGAAACTATTGCACAGACAGATACTTTGAAAACAAGTTCCCTGAAACTAAGTGAAACAATTCCTTTGAATGCTTGACCCTGTGGGCTTTGGTCTTATGTTTTATTCTCTCTGTTTAACATACCAAAAGAATCCTTTGACGGTGGCCAAATGCCAGTGCTGTATTCATCTATGGTTGACATTTTCATGCTGCTACCACCTTTTTATGACAATTCTTTCTGTAGTTAAAGATATGCAGTTGGTACCCACAATTTAGGCTTGTGCTTTACCTCATCACACTCATAGGTTGGGGTCAGTAACAAGGAGAGAAAGGAGTTAACTTTTTTTTTATGTTTTTCTTTCTTTCTTCAGTAATTTTTATCTCTACAACTCCGAGCTTAAAATTGTTATTTGAATGCCTTCTCTTTATATGTGACGGCAGTGATGGTTATTCTAATATCTGTGAACCATTTATTTGGTGTATTTACATCTGTAAAATAGAAGGAATAGATTATTGCAAATAAGATTTGGATTTACTTTCATAGATTCTGTGCAGCCAAGTCAAGAAAGAAATTAGTAACTTTTCAGACATTAGCCAGTTTAAGGGCTTCTTTCTACAGCAGAAGATTCTCATTTACAGTCAACGAGGGAAAAACTAACCAAGCAATAAAATGGAAAGAAACCTTTTTCTAAAAAGTGAATAACTTCTGACATCAGGTCTTCTCAGACACCATATTAACCTCTGTCCTGTGCCCATACTCTCAAGGGGATCCCCAGTAGGTCTAGCAGACATGCCAGCACACGTCAAGGAGCAGAAGTGTCTCCACAAGTGGGCTGCTCCACCAGGGAAGGCTGGCCAGGAGGCAAGGATAGCAGCAAGGTATGCAGGGGCAGTGACCTTACAGGCAAGAGGTGGAGTCCCACAGAACCCAAACACGGGTAGCAAAGCAAGACCTATGATGGTGATAACCATCCAGAAAGTTCTTCCAAAAGTCCAGGTACTGCCAGACAAGGCCATGATTACAAGGAAGATCTAAGTTTAGGCCAGGAACTCAAGGCAGTAAGGCAAGGTCAGGATCAACAAACTACTGGGCTTATTATAGCAGGCTGTAGCTTTGTGGTAAGCTTAGTAAAAGATCAAGGGCAAGGGCCTGAGCTTAAATGCCACTTCTGAGCTCAGGTATGAATGCCCCAGATGAGATATCTCACACGTTTCTCGCAGGCTTTGAGCAACCTGGTCTGGTGGAGGTGTCCCTGCACTCCCTGATGACCCAACATTAGGAAGCCTTCCTTTACCAAGGGGCTGGGCAAACCCTGGAACTGGCATCCTGGCGGGGTGGTTGATGCCACCAGTGTCTCCTTGTTGAAGAGGCGTTTGGACAGTGCCCTTCAGAATGGCCTTCTGGGGTGATTTGGGGTGCTTTTGGCGCAGTCGGGAGGCCGAGGCGGGCTGCGGAGNACCCTTCCCCCTCCTCCTCCTATCCCTCCCCTCCCTGATGACCCAACATTAGGAAGCCTTCCTTTACCAAGGGGCTGGGCAAACCCTGGAACTGGCATCCTGGCGGGGTGGTTGATGCCACCAGTGTCTCCTTGTTGAAGAGGCGTTTGGACAGTGCCCTTCAGAATGGCCTTCTGGGGTGATTTGGGGTGCTTTTGGCACAGTCGGGAGGCCGAGGCGGGCTGCGGAGCCCATGGCGGTGGGACGCGAGGCCGGGTGGGATTGTCCCCAGGCTTTGGGGGAGTCTGTGGCGAGCCCTGTCCCCGCCGGAGGGGATGCTGGCCGGGTTCCAGAGCAAAGCCTTGCAGCCCGTCTTGTCGTGTGTGTGTGTCCCATCTCAGTGGCCAACGGCTGGCCGTGTGCCGGGGGCTGGGTGCTGCTTTGTGCGTGGGGCCGTGTCCGTGGGTCCCACAGGGAGCCCTCTGTCCTGGCTGCCCCTGGGCAAGGGGACGGGGAGATGCCCCCGGCCACTGCCC
>QJSC01014193.1:638449-712131 GCA_003697955.1 Calidris pygmaea
GAAGAAGCGGGGATGGAAGCAGCAGCCGCAGGGGGCCCTCTGCAGCCCTGGGGGGGGAAAGGGAGCCGTGCTGGGCCGGGGGCAGCCTCCAGGGCACCCGCCGAGCCGGCCCCCGTGGCCCCCGTCCCGGCTCTGGGCCTGGCTTTGGGGGGAGCTGGTGGCCGGGGGCTGCCCGGGGTGAGCTGCTGTGCCGGGGGGGCCAGGGCTGGGAACCGGGGAGGGGACACGCTTCTGGGGGGCAAACGGGAGAGATGGACCCAAGGGCTTTGGAAATTCCCTGGAAATGGGATTTACGGGGCAGGCGAGGGCAGGGACGCTCCCCCGGGCTTCTGAACCCTCCCGCCCGGTGCCAAAGCTGCTGGGGGGGAACAGGGGAGGTGGGATGGTGAAGGTGAGCAGGGAGAGAGGGGGTGGGATGGTGAAGGGACCAGGGAGAAGAAGGGTGGGATGGTGAAGGTGAGCAGGGAGAGGGGAGGTGGGATGGTGAAGGTGAGCAGGGTCCTCGGGGGCTAAAGGTGGCAGAGGGGACAGGGGGACCATACCTGCTGGTGGGACCTGGGGGGCCCATGGGGCTGCCCCCACGGCAGGTGCCCAGGCTGCGCGGAAGGGCTGCTCCTGCCCGGGCAGTCGAACCAGGGTGGCTGAGCCTGGAAGAGAGACAGGAGTGATGGCTGCGGTCACCTCCTGCACCCTTGGCCCCGAGAGCATCCCCGGGCTGTGGGTCGGGGTCGGTCCCTGCCTTGGGGGTAGAAGGTTTGCGGGAGCACAACTGTCTGAAGGATCTGGGGCGCCGCGGGGGCCCGGGGTCCTTTGGGTGGGAGCTGCCGTGGAGGCAGCGCCATCGTCGATCCCCTGGGTCTCCCGCTGCTAAGGACTCTTTGGTCACCAGGGATGGAATGTTGGGGCTCCCTGCGCCCCCCCCCCCCCCCCATCTCCTGCTGGAGATGGTCTTGGCCACAGTCCTCATGAAATGGTTGAGCTTAAAATTGTCAGTGGAATGAGAAAAAAGTTGGGAAGAGTTGGTACCCTGGATTTTGGGGGTGAATTCCTCATTAATGAGCTGATGCTGCCAAACTGGGAGGTGCTGTTTACCCCCTTGGGGGACAGGAGGCCTTGCAGAAGGGTCTAGATAGGTTGGGGCACTGGGCAATCACCAGGGGCATGAAGGTGAACGAGTAAAAGTGCTGGANCAGTGGAATGAGAAAAAAGTTGGGAAGAGTTGGTACCCTGGATTTTGGGGGTGAATTCCTCATTAATGAGCTGATGCTGCCAAACTGGGAGGTGCTGTTTACCCCCTTGGGGGACAGGAGGCCTTGCAGAAGGGTCTAGATAGGTTGGGGCACTGGGCAATCACCAGGGGCATGAAGGTGAACGAGTAAAAGTGCTGGATTCTGTACTGGGAGGGAGTAACTCCACTGTTGGAGAAGGACAGAGAGGTCCTTGAATGCCTCCAGAGGAGGGCAACCAATCTGGTGACAGGGCTTGAAAGGACCTCATTCCTTTTCCTGGATTTGCTGAACTCTCCACCCCCATCGGTTCCAAATCTGCTGGGGGTGAACAGGGGAGGTAGGACGGTGAAGGTCACCAGGGAGAGAAGGGGTGGAATGGTGAAGGTGACCGGGGTCCTTGGGGGCTGAAGGTGGCAGAGGGGACAGGGGGACCATACCTGGTGGTGGGGCCTGGGGGGCCCATGGGGCTGCCCCCACGGCGGGTGCCCAGGCTGCACGGAAGGGCTGCTCCTGCCCGGGCAGTCGAACCAGGGTGGCTGAGCCTGGAAGAGAGACAGGAGTGATGGCCGCGGTCACCTCCTGCACCCTTGGCCCCGAGAGCAACCCCGAGCTTTGGGTTGGGGTCAGTCCCTGCCTTGGGGGTAGAAGGTTTGCGGGAGCACAACTGTCTGAAGGATCTGGGGCGCCGCGGGGGCCCGGGGTCCTTTGGGTGGGAGCTGCCGTGGAGGCAGCGCCATCGTCGATCCCCTGGGTCTCTCCGCTGCTAAGGACTCTTTGGTCACCAGGGATGGAATGTTGGGGCTCCCTGGGCCCCCCCCCCCATCTCCTGCTGGAGATGGTCTTGGCCACAGTCCTCATGAAATGGTTGATCTTAAAATTGTCAGTGGAATGTGAAAAAGGGTGGGAAGTGTTGGTACCCTGGATTTTGGGGGTGAATGCCCCATTAATAATCTGATGACGCCAAACTGGGAGGTGCTGTTGACTCTCGTGAGGGACCAGAGGCCTTGCAGAAGGGTCTAGATAAGTTGGGGCACTGGGCAATCACCAGTTCGGCGTGAAGTTGAACCGGTAAAAGTGCCGGATTCTGCACTAGGATGGAGTAACTCCACCGTTGGAAAAGGACAGGAAGGTCCTTCAGTGCCTCCAGAGGAGGGCAACCAAGCTGGTGACAAGGCTGGGAAGAATGTCCTTCCCTTACCCGGGTTTGCTAAACTTTCCCATTCCCACCAGCGACAAAACTGCTGAGGGTCAACAGGGGAAGTGAAATGGTGAAGGTGAGCAGGGTCCTCGGGGGCTGAAGGTGGCAGAGGGGACAGGGGGACCATACCTGGTGGTGGGGCCTGGGGGGCCCATGGGGCTGCCCCCACAGCGGGTGCCCAGGCTGCACGGAAGGGCTGCTCCTGCCCGGGCAGTCGAACCAGGGTGGCTGAGCCTGGAAGAGAGACAGGAGCGATGGCCGCGGTCACCTCCTGCACCCTTGGCCCCGAGAGCATCCCCGGGCTGTGGGTCGGGGTCGGTCCCTGCCTTGGGGGTAGAAGGTTTGCGGGAGCACAACTGTCTGAAGGATNAGAAGCTAGGTGAATTTTCATATCGAAAACAAATAAATCATAGACCCCTCAGTGCCTAAAATCATGTTAAAATTGGGTATATACAACTTAAAAAATTTTAAACCAGACTGATAGCTCATTTAGCCCTAAAGACCTGCGTTTCTCCGTTTTATTTTTCTATTGTTGTCTTTTTCAATTGAAGGCTAAGCACACTCAGCTATTTCGTGCTGGCATAGAAATCAATCGTGTTAAAAATCACTACTAATATTGGGACCGGAAAATCGTAAAATCATAGAATCATAGAATTGCCCAGGCCGGAAGGGACCTCCAAAGGTCATCTAGTCCGACCTCCCCGCAGTCAGCAGGGACACCCCCAACTAGACCAGGTTGCCCAGGGCCTCGTTGAGCCTCACCTTGAATATCTCCAGGGAAGGGGCCTCAACCACCTCCCTGGGCAACCCGTTCCAGTGCTCCACCACCCTCACAGTAAAGAACCCTCTCCTAATCTCCAATCTAAATCTGTTCCCCTCCAGCTTAAAGCCATTGCCCCTCGTCCTGTCACTGCAGGCCTTTCTAAACAGGCTCTCCCCAGCCTTCCTGTAGGCTCCTTTCAGGTACTGGAAGGCTGCTATTAGGTCTCCCCGGAGCCTCCTCTTCTTCNTTCCTGTAGCCCCCCTCAGGTACTAGAAAGGCTGCCATTAGGTCTCCCCGCAGCCTCCTCTTCTCCAGGCTGAACAACCCCAGCTCCCTCAGCCTGTCCTCGTGGCAGAGGTGTTCCAACCCTCTGATCATCCTCGTGGCCCTCCTCTGGACCTGCTCCATCAGGTCCATGTCTTTCCTATATTTAGGGCTCCAGACCTGCACACAATGCTCCAGGTGAGGTCTCACCAGAGCAAAGTGGCAGAATCACCTCTCTGGACCTGCTAGCAGTGCATCTTTTGATGCAGCCCAGGATATGATTGGCCCTCTGGGCTGCAAGTGCCCACTGCCTGCTCATGCCCAGCTTCTCGTCCACCAGCACCCGCAAGTCCCTTTCCTCAGGGCTGCTTTCTAACACCTCATCCCCTGGTCTGTACTGATGGTGAGGATTGTTCTGGCCCAGGTGCAGAACCTTGCACTTGATCTTGTTGAACCTCATGAGGTTCACCTGGGCCCACCTCTCCAGCCTGTCCAGGTCCTTCTGGAAGATATCCCATCCCTCTGGTGTATCGACACCACCACACAGCTTGGTGTCGTCCGCAAACTTGCTGATGGTGCCTTTAATGCCCCTGTCTATATCATTGATAAAAATGTAAAATCCCAACCCTGTGGTCTCCAGGCTCTGTGAGATGATGTTCCCCAGCCCAAACGCCTTCCCCTGGGGCTTGCAGAGCCCTCTCCATCCCTCTCCATCCCCCTCCGGCTCCCTGCCGGGGGCTGAGCGTTTCCCAGGAGGGGAAGCTTGATGGGAGAGGCTGTAACTCCACCGGTGCTCTCCCGACTGATCTTCAAAAGCGCTTTGAAGTTGGGGAAATCGGTGAGGTTTTCTTTTTTTTTTTTATTATTTCTGTCTATTCTATTTTTTTAATTTTTTTTTCCTTGGATACTAGAATTTAGGACTTCGGTTTTTAATGAGGAAGGAGCTCCGTGGTGTTCATCAAACGCTGGCAGCCAGCGGGGCGCGGGAGCAACGGCTGCGCAAATGAGCGGGGAGATTGAAACGCCGAAAAAAAACAAGAAAGAAAAAAAGAAAAAAAAAATAAAATAAAATAAAAGGAAAGAAATTCCCTCAGAAGAGGATTGAGCTGCCTTGGGGAAGCCCTGGTGAAAATGTCCCCCTCCCCCTGAGATGTCCCATTGTGAGAGGACGTGCCTGTTTCGCTGGACACTCAGTGGGGCAGTGGCTGAGCCTTTGCCAGCACTTTTGTTGCAAAAATCCCCTAAAATATATTTAAAATATAAATTTTTTTGTATTTAGATTTTGATTTAGAAAGAGAAATGCTGCTCCTCAGACACTTTTAATGGTTACTTGGGTATAACTCACAGCATTTTCCCTGCGAAAGCACCCAAATATAGCCAAGGATCCATTTAAATTACAGGCAGGACAAAACATAGGAGGCTGCTCTGATTTAATAATAACCGTAATATGGATATTACTCTCCGGGCTTTGTCATGCAATAGCTTGTATTATTAAATTCTTCACACCCTGGGCTGGTTTTATTCGGTAAATTTGGTGCTGAGGTTGACAGGCATCTTGGAGATGAACATCTTCCCTGGACTCTGTCCGGGGTGAGGGCTCGGAGGTTCCTCCTGGGCTCAAATAAGGCGTTTTTGGAAGCCAGCGCCCAAAAATGAGAATAATATTAGTCCTGGCTCTATATGCTGGTCCCTCCCCAGTGAAGTGATGGGAGCAGGGGCTGCTAGGGGGGATTTTTGGGGCGGGAGTTCTAGAGGAAGCGGAATACGCCGTGCACATCTGTCTGTCCCGTCCTTCTTCCACCAGGTTATTCCACTGCCCAATTTTAATCAAATTTAGGGGGGAGGTTGGTATTCGGGAGGGAAATGTGTCTCTGCTACTGGTTATTTGCAGCAGGATGCCTCTGAAGGAGGAAACCGGGGATGTTTGGAGGTTCCCATAATGATGCCCCTGAGCCTTTTCCACCAGCCACATTGATTCAGGGCTGGGAAACAGAGACTGCAGGCTCTTGCCCGTGTTAAAAAAAACAACGGCCACATATTTTCGATTCATCAGGGGCAGAAAAAGTCACTTTAGTAGAGAAAAGAACTTAATAGTGCTCGCCCATCCTCTTGCTCGCACAAGGGCTTTCAGCATCCTTCAGCTTGGCCTCTCTGGATACAGCTTCAGGCTTCTCCCGCTGCCACCACATCCCTCTTGGGCCATTTAATGTCCTGACATTGAGCTTTCTAATTGGGGTTTTCTAATTGTTGCTGCTGCTCCGGCAGCTGGGGTGGGCTTGAGGCAGGATCCCAGGCTGGGGGAATTGGGGGCAGCTGTGTTTTTAGGGGAGCTGTAAGTTCTATAGTCCCCCCCCGTGGGGGACACACACCATCACCAGTGCCCTAAAACTGGAGCATCATGCGGTGAGTGGGGCGTGAGCGTGGGTGGGGGTGGAATTGGGGGTGCTGTGGGGCTGTTGGGCATCTCTGATGGCAACCCCACCTTGGGAAGGGATGTTTCCCTCTGTGGCTGGTCCCAGTGGTGCTGTGTGTCTTTCCTCCATCTGGGGGGGGCAAATCCTGATGCATGGAGGCACTCTGCCCCCCTCTTCCCCCCTTAAGTGTGGGTTAACCACATAACCTGCTTTTTCTGCTGTCTGGGGGGGGATTGAAACCCTTTAGAGAGCCCTTTGGTGCTGCTAACGTCCCCCTGGGGAGCAGGATGGGGTTGAGCATCCCCAAAAAGTGGCTGCTGCCGGGCGTGGGGGGGCTGCTCAGTACTTCTGGGGCATGGCTCTCCTTGCCATAATTTGGGAACTGGCCCCCAAATTTGGAGCTGTGGGATGGGGGTCCCTGCCCCAGCGATGCCTGCTGGGCTGAGAGGGTCAGGGTGGGTTCCTGGGTGATGGTCCCCCGTGTCAGCCCTGCACCAGGGATGCTCCTGGTGGTGCTCAGAGCTGTGTCGCTGTGGCAGGAGGGATTCGGGATGGGCTGTGGGGCAGGTCCCTCTTGCAGGCAGCACTGGGATGAGGAGCCAGGCTGGCTGGGGCAGAGCCTGGCAGCTCACCCATTCACATCCTAGTGCAACTAACCGGGGTATTAGTGAAGGAGGGTGTCAAGAGGATGGGGCCAGCCTTTTTTCAGTGGTGCCCAGTGACAGGACAAGAGGAAATGGGCACAAACTTGAACCTAAGAAGTTCCATCTCAACATGAGGAGGAACCTCTTTACTTTGTGGGTGGCAGAGCCCTAGAAGAGGCTGCCCAGGGAGGTGGTGGAGTCTCCTTCTCCAGAGACATTCAAACCCCACCTGGACACGTTCCTGTGCAACCTGCTCTGGGTGGACCTGCTTTGGCAGGGGGTTGGACTACCAGAAGTCCCTCCCAACCCCATGTGATTCTGTGATCTGTGGTTCTGTGATCGCCCCCATTTTGAGGCAGAAACCCGTCTTCGCTGGGCCGGGCTTTGCTAATTCCTTGTAGACCTTGCAATGACATAGAGCTCTCCAAAACCACGACCTGGGGGAGGTGGTGGAGCTGCGCCTCCTTCCCCAAGCGGTGTTTCAGCCCTGGCAGGGGATGTGAAGTCCCAGGGGGATGGGAAGGAGGGGGAGAACCATCTGCATTTCTCCCCTGGCTTGGGAAGGCTGGAAAGGAAAGTGGAGGGTGAGAACGGAGCTGACATGGTGTGAGGAGGGGGGTTATCAGGTCGAGAGATTAAGAGAAAAAAGCCAATGCTTGAGGAGATGGGGATCAAAGGTAGCGCCGGGCGATGCCTTGGAGGTAGGAGCAGATGTGAAGGGAGGGAAAGAGCCCATCAATTATAAAAGTTTATGGTCCAGCTTCCTAATTGCTCTCTCCTAATGTTTGCATTGCCTGTAGGAGCTCAACCAGGTGGACAAGCATCCCAGGCGCTGTCCCCCTCTGATTTATCAGCTAGGACAACCCCAAATGCTTTTGCAGCATGGGATGATGGCAGTTTTAATTAGTCTTCCTTTTTTTTTTTTTTTTTTTAACAAGGTTTTAATTTTCTGTCTGGATTTGCGTACGTGTCTCTGTCAGTAAGCGGCTTAAGGCTGGGGAGGTGGGAAAAACACGTCGGTGTGGTTCGGGAGGAGGAGTGGGGAGCCCGAACCACTGCACTGAGTTTGTGCCGGTCTCTGCTGAGCCGTCTCCTGGGTGCTTCGCTCTCGAGGAGAGGGAAGAAACCAAACCAGCCCATTTATCTTCACCCGACGAGATGCTGGCACCATCTCTCCAGAAAGAAAGGCTTGTTTTCCTTCCCATCAGGTTGAAAAGCCTTTAATTCCCAATTTAATTAAATATATTTTGTGTCCCACCTGAGCAGGCTTTGCAGGGGAACCCCAACATATTTTCAGGATGTGGTTCTGTCCTTCCCACCCATGTGTGACATCCAGGAGGTGAAACCGTCCCAGTACCTGGAGGAGAGGCTGTCCTGGAGGCTCCGGCCATGGAGATCTGCTTGCATTGGGTTAAAAACAGGAGGGAGAAGGGGGTTAAACCTTTCGGAGCCAATTTAGGGGGCTGGAAGGGAGATGCAGAGGATTTTTGAGGCCATGAAGGGGTTGTTTGATGCTGCAAGCTGGTGGTGACCCTGTGCCAGGACCTGCTGCAGCTCCTGCACCGGCTCGGAGGGGAGATTCAGGCAGCCTGAGCACGTACCCAAGCTGATGTTCTTTTGGCCAGGAAGAGAATAAAATAAAAGAAACTGCCAGGTTTAAGAGCTGAGGCAGGAGGAAAACAGAATTACCACTTGCCTTTTGGTGCTTTCTGAGAGAAAACAGCCCTCCAAGGTGTTTGGGAAATGGCCAAGCGAGAAGAGCATTGTCTTCGGGAATATGTCCCCGTGTCCTTCATTTCCTCATGGAACAGAAGAGCGTGTTGTCCACATGTGGGAGATGCTGGAGGGGGAGCTTTTTTGGAGGTGAGAAAGAAACCCGTGTGCCTGCAAGCGGCTTCAGGGCTTTATTCATGGACCAGCCAAAATCTGGCTGGCGCCTCCAAAACCTGGAATATTTTCATCGCTTATTTAGCTGCTCTGACCTCCTTCGTGTACCTGATTTAAGAATCATCCCTGAAGCAAATCCCTTGCTGTCGCCATGCCTCAGTTTCCCTTTTAGTGGCAGGTTTAACTCCCTCACCCCTGCCCATGAAGGCTGCGACGAAGGCTTCGACGCCTCGAATAAGCAATATGGAGAAAAACCATTGAATTTCACCCCTCCCTCATTAGATGCGCCTGGAACATATTTCACAGCCTTTTTCTTTCCCCCTCTCCCCCCTTTACCGACTGTTCCCAGCTGGGTTGGGAACAGGGCTCTGCCACAGCGATGCCCCACGCCACTGATATTTGGGGTGATATTTCCCACGGACGGGAAAAATCCCGCCCCGTGCCGCGTGTTTGCATCCGAAGGGAACGAGATGCAGCAAATAAACACGGTCCCAGCGTCCCTCCCCTGTTACACAGGTAATTTATTCCGTGGATCTCATGGTGTACAAGGCACCTGGAAAATAGCTGTGTGGGCTTTCCATATGGGTTGCTATTATTTTCCAGGGTACAGAAAACAGATTGTTGGAAGAACTCCCTGTTCTGTGGCTTGTGCTATTTTATTTTTTAATTTTTTTTCTTTTCTTTTTTTTTTTTTAAAGCAGAGCAGCAGTCAGTGCTGTTTCCTCTCTGCTGAACGTTGTTTAGAGACTGCTCCTAGTGCAACTTGAAGCAGGAAAAGGCTTAGAGCTTTTAATTAAAAGCTGCAATCTGCTCTTTCCTCTAAATGCAAAGTGTCACCTACAGGATGGGAAGAAAAAGAATAATAATTAAAAAAAAAAAATAAAGTCCATTTTTACTCCTTGGGGAAGGGCTGAGATTAAGCCATGGGGTTGCTCCTCCTTGCGACCCAAATCGCGTTGCTCCTCTGGGATCTCAGCGGCAGGTCGGGATGCTTTTTGGGAATCCCGTGGCTCTGTTGGGCTGGGCACATTGCTGATATATTTATTATTGTATTGGCACCTTTTTCTTGAGTGTGACCCACCTGCCTGAGCCCCCAGCAGCCGTGCTGACCCTGCCAAGCCCCCCAACCTCACCTGGGGGGTGTTTGTGCCTCTTAGGAGGGGGTACCACAGATGTTTCCCCGACCTGCCAGCTCTTTGGCAGCATCCATGCATGGCTAAAGAGGTCAGCCTGCTTTTAAGCACGTCACCGAGCATCTCTGTCTCCCTTGGGATGTGGGGTACCAAGCAGAGCCTGCGGGGACGGGAGGGAGCTTTCACTGCAGTGGATGAAGATGCTGGAGGACATGGGAGGTCCCTGGGGGTTGTGGTGTAGGGTACACAGGGCGAAGGGATGCTCCGGCTCAATAATTTTTATTTTGGGTGTGAACGGGCCAGCTCCAAGGCAGGGAGAAGATGGATTTCCTATATTTGGCACTGTGGAATGTGTCTAGCTCTGCCTGTCGTCCCTCCATCTGTGGTGTCTGGCTCGTCGGGGTGGTGAGCTCCCAGCTCAGTGCTTTCCTTGGGAAGCCAAAGCTTTGGGAAGTTTTTATTTCCCCCCCCTCCCCCTTTGCTGATGATGGTGGGGGTGAAACGTTCCAACCTCTTCTTGGTCATTTTAATTCCTTCACCGTACCCATCTGCTGCCCTCCTTGAAGGGGGAGTGGTGTCCCCGGGGTGGCCTTATGTCCCCTGAGGGAGGCTGGGCAAAGGCATCCTGCCCATCTAGTCCCATAAATGTCATTGTTCATGGGAATGAAGGAGAAGAAAGGCAATCAAGGGGGGGGAGGAAATAATCCCTATAACCTATAATAAAAAGAAGATGCTAATAAAGATATTGTTCATTTGTTGGGCTGCGGGGCTGCATTTATATTCTCTCTGGCTGGCGGCTCTCTGCCTCTTAATCCAGAGCCGTGTCCTGGGTAAAACGTGAAATGTGCTGTAAGAGGAGGGCCAGCAGCTGGGAACCTCCACCAGACCTTCTCTGAGGGGTAGATAGGGCCTGGGGGCTTTGCTGTGGCAGGGGTATTGGCTTTGGGGGGTGGGGGTTATAGCCCCTTGGTCTCCTTTTGCTGTGGTCAGAGATGTGTTTGGCTTCTGTTTTTGCGAGTTTGATTCTGAGTCTTTAGGGTGACCTTGTGTTTTGTTTTTGGGCTTTTCCTGGCAAACCAGAGCTGCGAATGTATAAATAGGGTGAGACTGTGGATGCATTAATGAGAACAAGGTGAGATGCAGCTTTTATATTAAATCTCCAGCTCCCTTAAAACTCTCCAGAGGGATTGCAGGGGGAAGGATGGAGAAGTGTGGGGAAGGGGAGCCGTGGACTGAGGCCTGCATCCTTCCCGCCCCAGCCTCCATCCATCCATCCATCCTTCCCACCCCAGCCTCCATCCCTCCCTCCATCCATCCATCCTACCCCAACCTCCATCCATCCGTCTTTCCTACCCCAACCTCCATCCATCCATCCATCCATCCATCCATCCATCCTTCCTACCCCAGCTTCCATCCATCCACCTGTCCTTCCTACCCCAGCTTCCATCCATCCATCCTTTCCACCCCAGCCTCCATCCATCCATCCATCCATCCATCCATCCATCCATCCATCCTTTCCACCCCAGCCTTCATCCGTCCATCCATCCATCCACCCGCCCTTCCTACCCCAGCCTCCATCCATCCTTTCCATCCATCCATCCATCCATCCATCCTTTCCATCCCAGCCTCCATCCATCCATCCATCTGTCCTTCCTATCCCAGCCTCCATCCATCCGTCCATCCATCCTTTCCACCCAGCCTCCATCTGTCTGTCCTTCCTACTCCAGCCTCCATCTATCCACTTGTCTTTCCCACCCCAGCCTGCATCCCTGGACACTGGACCCAGAAAGCATCTCAGAACCCTTGCATCAGGTTCGTTGGGGTCCAGCTACCTTGGGGCGGGAATTTGGGGTCCTCCAAGCCCTTCTGCATGTGACGTCTAACAGCAAAGCAGCTTTGCAGGGGAGCTGATCCCCTCCTTGCACGGTGTCCTGTGCAAAGCACCCGTGCCGAAACCTGGCCGGGGAGCAAACCGGGGTGAATCTGGAGGGAGACGCAGGGTGCTCGTTGTGAGCTATATTTGGGTACCCAAGCAGAGAGAGCTGGTGTGGGAAGGGGTGGCCGTGGGTTTTGCAGGGAGATTGGCAGCTCTCCTCCCAGAGCCTCAGCTCCCCATCCCTCCCAGAGCACATTGAAATTCAAATCGCGCCTCTCCACTGCTGGCTCTCTTTGTTGCTTCTTCAAATGACTAATTGTCACTTTTTTTTTTAATAAGGCAGCATCATGGGGAGGTGCGGGAGATTTTTTTTTTCTTTCCCCCCCCCCCCTCTTTTACGATTATTATTACAAAAAAAAGAGGGGGTGGGGAAGGAGAAACACAAGCACCAGGGATAGTAAATCTCTTCCTCCTTTCCACACACCAGCTGCTGTGATGCTCTACTGCAGCGGCCAAGGCACTTCATCCTCCTCCGGGGATTTACTTGGAGCTGTGCGATCGCTCGGGTAAACAGGGCGATTCCTGCTATGTTTGCTTTTTATTTGCCCTTTTTTTTTTTTTTTTTTTTCCCCTGAACTGTCTCTAAATAGCTGGGGAGGGGGTTGGCTGGCACAGGGTATCTACCCTTTCCCAGCCCTCTGAGTTAATTTAAAAGCTCCTGTGTTAATTTAAGACGGGGCTGAAGTCTCGTTTGTCTCCCAGCGAGGTGGTCCAGGTCCCTCTCCGCTTTGAGGGGGGTCATGGAGTTGGTTACGGAGCTGCCCTCGCTGTTTGCTCTTAAAACTCTGTTTTTTCCATCCCTGGTGATTCTCCTCCAGGAGAAGGTGTTCTCCTCGAGGCTGGAGGGACAAGTGGGATTTTAGGGTCCCTTCTCAGTTGATCCCTGCCTGTGTCTGGGATGTGCTGGGTGGGATAAGAATTAATTTGATATATTTGAAAGGCTTGGCAGTCACCTGGGGGTGGGGGAGCCTTGGCTGAGGCACGAGCTCTTGACTCTGTCCCAGGGCGATGAGCAACGAGTGGAGTCAGGTCCCTGGATTCAAGCCCTGGGGGCTGTGGATCAAGTGATGGGGAGCAGGAGATGCTAAAATAGCATCAACCCCAAGCAGGACTTATCCTCCGGGCTCTGTGTGGCGGCATTTACCCAAAACGTTGCCTTTGAGGATGGTCGTTCCCTTGCATTATACCTGGGCTGGGTGGCACAAGCCATCTCTCAGTGACAAGCTCTGGATCGTTTTCCATCCCACCCACTTCAGTTTGGTGGGTGAACTGCAAAGCCCGTCAGCCACAGCCCCTCGTTAGGCAAATTAGCTCATCCTTGCTCTCCCAACCCAGCCCTGGGGATGCTGCGGGCTCTCTGGCGTTGCTGATAGAGGTCAAACAGCAAATGTGGGGGGACCGTCGTCCCTTGAGATGCTTTGGCTTCTCCCTTCGCCAGCCTTGGCCCCAGGGTGGGTCTGAGCTGTGTCGGGGATGGATTTCAGGCACAGCACGCAAGGAAAAAAAAAAACAAAAACCTTCTCCAGCTTTTATTTATCTCGGCGCATCTCTCGCTATTAACTACCGCCAGCCTGATGCCAGCTGGACCGTTTATGATGGCAATAAAAGCCAAACGGCGATATAAAATTGCACCTGTCATAATTGGGCTTGATTTAACCGCGGATGGAGGCAGCCGATGGTGATGCTGGGGCGATAACGTTGTGTGAGGGTGCCCTGGCCAAAAGGTACCCCCTGCGGCCACAGCCATGTCCCCCCCATGTGCCGGACCCTCAAGCATCTGCTTCGCAAGGGAATGAAACCACTTTGATTCGCCCTGAAAGCAGGATGCTGCCTGAGCTCGTGTTTTAAAGTAATGGGAGAAAAGGACGGCTGTCGTTTAAATTTGATGTTGTCAGGCTATTTTATTATTTTTTTTTTCCCTTTCTTTTTCTTCCTGAACTTCACAGGAGACTGGATGGTGCTGACAGATGAGGAGAACTTTTTAACTCCTGCTGCTCCAGAAGCCCTCCGCTGTATTTTTCCCTTTCCTAGGAAGGCAGCCGTCCCACCCATCAAAAGGTCCTTTGCCCCTTGTTTTTTCCGGCTTTGGCTTGTCTTGCTGGAGACAGGACAGGAGCAAATACTCATGATACAGAAATTGTGGTATTTACACCCAGAAAGCAGCTGGTTTGTGCATGACCCTTGTGCCACACCAGACCAGGGGTGGGTGTATTTACCTCTTGTTTCCCCTTTTCCCTGTTCACAAGGACCGTAGGAATCTCTCAGTGCGGATTTTGGGGCGGTTTGGTGTATTGCAAGATGTCAAAGGGTGCAGATCCCTCTGAGAATAATGAGGCTTCTTGATGTTTTTTAATATATCAGGTATTTTCTGCTGCTCCCTGCTCGCTTTTCCTCCCAGCTAATTCTTCCATTACCCTTTCTTAATGAACAAATAAGGCTTGCACTTGGAGGGCATGCAAAGGATGCTCTGACAGCTCTCGAGCCGTTTTGAGTTCTTTGAGGCTTTGATCCACACCATGAACGTAGTTAAACAGGGGAAAAGGAGCTCCTGGCATCCCTAGGTCTGGAATTGTGGTAGTGCTGGTGGAAGGAGCGAGTCTGAAAATAGGATGCTGCTCATTCTAATGAGTGTGAATGGGAAGGGAGGTACCTGGGGGCAAACCTCAATGGGAGAGCTTGCTGCCAGCCATGGAGTGCGCACTGGAGGTGGTAGCATCTCCCTGGAAATCCCCACGAGCCCCACAGCTGAATATTCAAGGAAAACACCAGTTATTTGGCTCGGATACCACTTACATCCCTCATCCATCGCTGCAGAGTTCTGGGACTCCGGTCCAGCTCCCCAGACTACTGGCCCATCTGAAGGCCAGTGTTGGCTGTTGAAAGTGAGCTTGTGTTTTTCCTTCAGGACTCCTATTTTATTATCCCATCTGATATTTCTGCACGACGTCCTGGCTTGGTTTCTTTTCTCTCCCGGTCGTCCTTGCTGCCGGGGTTTGAGCGCACCGTGACCCGTGCTCGGTACAGCCTCCCCATCCCCTTTGGAGACAGTTATTGGAACGATGCATTTAATCACCAGTAATGAAAGCAAACGGTGTAATGTCAGCGGTATCTCTTCTCTCGCCCCTCCAGCAATTTCATATCCTGTTGTAATAATGGAAAGGATTAAAGAGGCGAGATGGGAAGCGGTGACACGAGGACGCGGCGCTGGGGCGGGCGGCCGGCTTTCCGCCTCCTCCTGCCATTGGGAAATCTCGTTTTGCAGGCTGGCCCCGCTCATTACACCCATTTACATGAGACAATTCCTTCTGCGAGCGACTCAGCCGAAATAAAAAAGGCTTTTTTTTTACACCTTTGTCCCTGCGTCGCTGGCTCACCCAACATCTTTGGCACCGGCGTCGGTGCCAGGCATGGTCTGCCCAGGTGGGGTTGTTAATCCTCATGTTAATTTGGGTTTTTGAAGACAGGTTGAGCCCATGGAGATGGGTTCATGCATCATTGATGGGAAGGTAATGGGAGAACAGATGTAAGCAGCTGGTTGTCTCTGTAACCCATTAATATATGTCCTAGGGCAAAATAGCTCCAGGGCTGCATGAGACGTGTCTTCTCTCTCCTTTCTGACCTGCAGAAGAGGAGCGGGAGCTAAAATGCCATTTAAGAGAGGAAGAAGGGGGGGAAAAAATAGCTCAGGTGCTGATGCTACCTGTGCTTGCTCCTGGCCTGGGTGGGCATCACTGAAACAGGAGCAGCAGGTTAGAAACCCCCCTGAGCCTCGGGCACACCAGTGGATGGGCTGGATGAGCGTGTTTAAGACCTGATGAGCAACAATATTAACGATGCAGGGAAGAGGATGCTGAAAAAAAAACTGTAACAGCTCAAAAGCAGGCTAATGGGACACGCAGGAACAAGCTTGTTAATAATAATAATAAGAAGAATAAGAAAAAAAAAAAAAAGGCTGGTCATCAAAAAATCAAACGGAGCCGGTATCTTCTGGAAAGGAGAGGGAAAGGGGAGGTTTTGCTGGAGACAAAGGACCTTTGTCTCTAGTTACAGGAACAGCAGAGGCGGTGAGGGAAGATGAAAGCTCCATGTAAAGTACCAGGTGTTTTGATCTGCAACCAAGTTACCTCTGAGATGTTCTGGGAGGATCCCCCAAGTCAAATTAGCTGCTGAGGATTTGTTTTAAAATAATAACCATGAAAAAAAAAATCTCCCCCCCCCCTTTTTTTTTTTTCCCTGTGTGTGTCTTTGAGACCAAAAGCTTTAAATGCAGGGGCCTGAGCCATCTCCCTGTACAGAAGCATCCCTTCCCCTCCTGCAGGGCTCTGCTTGGAGCTTTGCTGGATAATTCCCCTGCCATGAGCTGGACCTGGAGCCCAGACCTTCCTACTGACTGGGTGCAGGGTTTTCCCCTCTACTGTGACAATTCATGCTGGGTTTATGGGCTGTCTTGTCTATGGAGGGAGCTCCACAAGGATGGGGGGCAGTGCATGGACTTGGGGTGCCAGAGAAGGAGACATCATAGTGAGGAATCAACCTGTGACTTCTTGCTGCCTCATCTTGTATAAGCCTTGCTTTTCCTAGGAGTTAAGGGAAAGTAAAAACTGGAATCATCTTCGAAGAAGAAACGGTGTGTCTGTGTGTGAGCACCCGGGACCCATCCCTACCTCCGATTTGGGTGCAGACTCTCCCATCGCCCATAGGCATCACCTGTTGCCCCAGGACCCAACCTGGCCCAGCCCACGCTTAATCACTAATGAGCGCCTGAAGCCTGGAGATGCTTCTTCAGGATGTTGCTGGCATTGGGAACTCTTAATTTACTGCCAGGCTGGTTCCCTGTGGTTTGGCTTCAGCTCGGAGAAATATATAACTGACAGCCGGTGAAAGCACCGTTTCATCCAGCAACAGGGTGAATCCAGCAAATAATTGTCCAAAGATTATCGCGGCGTAATGGTGCAACAACAGCCGCCGCCGCACATCATTAGAGCTTACCAGGGAGCGCAGGAAGAGATTCAACAGAACTAAGGCAAACAAATGCCGAGCAAAATACACAGCAGATGCAGCGTATTAGTTGTGCATGGATTGACTTAAGAGCTGTGTGTCAACAGCGTTGGAGCAAGGCAGGGGTTGGCAAAGCCGGAGGCTGGTGATATCTCTCCAGCACTGCCCCGTCCTCGGGGGGATTCTTGGGTTTAAAGGAATTGATGGGTGTTCAGGAGCGGTTGGGATCTCCTGTGGTCTTTCTCTGGGACTTTAGAAAGAGATATCTGGGGTTTTTCTCCACCTCCCTGCCTGCCAGATGTGGGCAATAACTCACGCTGCCCATGCCTTGTCCCTCCAGGTGGTAACTCCTTTTGCCCCGGCTCTTTTCCAGCCCTCAAAGTTTCTCTGCTGTGTTGATACTGGCCCTGCTCCTCTGCTTTTTATTATATTTTATTCCATGTGCGTGCGATGGGGTTCTGCATCATCGCCATTTGCTCCGCATGGTTATGCGGCCGCCCGGGCTCGGAGCCCTGCAAATATTTGAGCTGCTCCATCCATGGGAGCATAAGAATTAGCAATTTCCAATTACCCACATGTGGGAAAAATCAGGATGATGGGAGCATCTCATTGCTTCTTGCAGCCGGCCATTCTCTTGCTCCACAGGGTGGGGACTGAGCAGTCTGGGGGGCTGTTCCAGCATAGGAGCACATCCCAGTTTCTCACTGGGAACGCTTTGATCCATCTGAACAGGCGGTGAACCTCTCCACAGGAGAATTGATAGGGTTTAGCTCCTTTTTTAGTATAAGAATAAGTGTTGAGGCATTGGTGGAGGTTGGCTGGGGGAAACCTCCAGGTTAGTTCACCCCAATTCAGAGCTGCAAGTGGCTGGGACCAAGGTTGTCTGGACTGTTAAATTTTTTTAACAGTCTGGCCTGGGCAGTGTTTTTTGGGTGGTTTCTAGGAGACGTTTCTAGCTTTTTTGGAAGTGGCAGTAACTTTCTGTCCTAAAGCTTGAACGATCCAGCGGAAAGCAAAACCATAGGGACATAATTTTTGAGTAAAAATGGCTATTTTTTTTCCTTTTTTTTTTTTTTTTTTCCTGGTGCTGTGTTAGTGCAGACCTCAGAGCAGCTGGAAAAAAGGTTTATTGGATAATGGAGATGTTCTTGTATTGACCACCAGCTGCAGGCTGCCTCCCCGCTCCCTTCCTCTGCTGGTTTATACCCCTTTTATAGCTCCCCTGCCCTCAGCACCCAAGTCCCAGATGAGGATGATGAACTTGGTCCATCACCAAGTTGCAATATCCCCCCCTTTAGTTTCGCAGACACGGCAAACCCTCTACCTCCTTCCTCCGGACCACGCGACACCAGTGACGGAGCTTTCTGTGTCTGAGACGTGCCCAAATATCGCTTAGTGTGAGGCAGAGTGTAAACATATGCGCCGGAGAAACATATATAGGACACCATCAACTTTCAGCAATTTATTCCACCTATGCCTTTTTTTATTTGTCACTATGGTAACTACAAAGCAAAGATCAAAGCAGTGTGTCAACAGCGGGAAAAGGTATTATTCCTCTCCCCTCCTTTGCAGAAATGACTTAAGCTTGTTTTTTATTTCCTTCCCATTCAGAAAAATCCCTCGCTGTTGGCCGGTGCTGCTACAAGGGGTTGTGCCTTTTCTTGGCAAGGGATAAATCCTTGTCTCCTGCTGTTGAGAAATTGGACTGCAACAGTTTACGGATCAAGTAAACTTGAATTTCCTTTGGTTTTGAGGGAAACGTGAAGTGCAGCTTGATGGATGGATGATGGGGTAACGCGACAGACGTTGAAGAGGGCTGATAAAGAAGGTCCTGTGTTTTAATAGCGGTGATGGATTGGAGGACTGGAGTGGGTCTTGGGGCTGGAGGAGAGAAGCTGGAGCTACCACAGGCTTGTGGGGTGGAGAAAAAACTTCTCAGGAGAAAACACTTGGCTGGTTTTCTTTCCCTGTTGGCAAACACTCGTTTAATTAAATGAAAAAAAAATAAATTGTGGAGATCAGATGGTCAATAAGGTGGCCTGGCACTGGGGAGCAGAGGTGCCCAGGTGGGCTCCCATGGCTGTGCTGCTGGGTGGACATATAGCTCCCAGCACCGGTGGTGGGACCAGAGCCACTCCTTGGGGCAGATTGCAAGAATACCAAGTGTCTTATTGAAAATGAGATGAACTTGGCTGTGTGGTGGGCTGACATCTCCTGGCTTCGTAGAACAGCTTGCCTCGGGTGGGAAGGTGCTGAGACAGGTTATGGGGTCACTGAAGATCCCAAGATGCTCCATCCATCCCTGGTTGGCTGGGCTTGTTGAGAAGGATGCTGCTGCCTGCGAGGTGCCAGACCCTTTGGTGGGTGTTTTGCATCACACAGGGTACAGACCAGCCTGGCGGAACCCAGAGCTTGGGGAAAAGGGTTTTTCAGCATGGCTGGAAACGACAGCTTTGATGTCACTTGGATTTGATTGTCACTTAAAATGGAAATTAGCAGGCAGCTGGAATAGTGGAGGGGAGGAGGAAGAGGAGGAGGAGGGAGAGTGTGGTGTGTACTGTGCTGGTTGTTGTGGCTGGTGCAGGGAAAAGGAGGTTCAGGTCAGAAAAGGGAACCCTCCCAACAGCTGATAGCGCTCCTGCCCATGCCCTGTGGCTCTGGCATTGGGATAGGTTTGCACCCCCATTCCTGGGGTTTGGGATGGGTTTGGGGTTCCCATCCATGCCCCATGGCTCTGGGCTCAGGATGGGTTTGGGGTCACCAGCTGCACCCTATGGCCCAGGATGGGTTTGGGGTCCCCATCGATGCCCTGTGGCTCTGGGTTTGTGATGGGTTTGGGGTGCCCATCTATGTCCCGTGGCTCCATACTGAATGTTCTAATGTGGATAAAAAAGCCACAAACCACACAAATCTTGAACTCTTCTTGATTTTTGTTCTTTCTCTTTAGTTATCATGGAAACGGGGTGCAGGGACCAAACATATAGGGAAAGTCCCATCTCTAAGGATGTAGCTGCAGCTACAGGGTCTTCGGTGAAGCTGCTCGGGATCCAGTGGTTACCCTGCTCTGATTACCTTGTTAATTATTTTAATTATTAATAATTGCGCTCTTCCCCGATAGGTGTAGAAATAGAACGGCAGGTGCAAAAAGGAAGAGGATGCTTACCCGGGCGCTGCCATCGGCCATCCTTCCAGCCATCGGTCCCCTGCCTCAACTCAAGTGAAGCTACTGTTGAAGTAAGTGCGATCCCGAACTCCCTATTTTTAATTATGCCGAAGTGTAGCCAATATGCGCAGGCAAACTTTAACTCTGCTTTAAAACAGAGCAAAAAGGGGGTTTTAAAATACATGAGCGCATTCGAAAGTATACAATCTGAGGCTTCTGTGTCGTGTGTTTGCAATGCAAGCCGTAATTGTTTCCTCTATGGGCTATAAAGCAGCTTTTAAGTTGGAGGAAAACGAATTCTGCGTGTATTTGTTGTTTCTGCAGAGGAAACGAGATGCACGGCTGCAGCAACGAGGAGTACAGCCAATTAGGTGTAGGCGCTTAAAAAATTAGCGAAAGATTTTTGGCTGTCAGGAGAGTTTCTGGAGGGATTTTGAGGACAGCCAGGGGCCATCTGGTTCTAAGAAGGAATTTAATCCATTTAGGAGCGGGATTATGTGATATATTTGCTTGCAGGTGCTCGGGCATGGTGGCCTTAGCCTTGCTTTGAGTTTCTCCTTGCTCCCCAGAGCTTTACGTTGCACTAAAGATGTCTTCTGCTTTATTTTTCTTTTTTAAGCAAAAGTATTGAATGGGCAAGAGGGAAAATGTATCTGGAGATGTGATGCCGTGGCAAGGCACTGCTGCCAGACTCTTCCTGCCTGGGGGAGCTACGTGGGGATATAGGGCAGGACCTTGTCCCACCTGTTCGAGCTTTGGTTTCATATATTTAATGTGTTATTTTGCCAAGGGAGACTTGTTTGGAGTCACTCAGCATCGCCACTGGTTTGTAGGGATGTGCCAAACCCCAGGGTGAGAACATGGGGGCTGGTTCAGTGCAGGTGAGCAGTGCTGGTTTTAGATAAGCAGGGGCGTTTCTAATGCTGCGAGACCTCTTTTAGCAAAGGCGAGTTAAAATTAGACTTTAAGAGAAATTGGGAAGAGTAACTAACTTAAAATTCAGTGGGGAGGTGGCTTCAGGGTCTCTCCTCTCTGGCTCACATGAGCCCAATGTGGTGGGACCACACGTGAGCAGCCAAAAGCCAAATTCTCACTTTGTCCAGCAAGTTTGGGTTGTTTCCAGGGTTTTTTCCCTATCCTTCCTTAATTTGAGATGCATTTGTTGCTCTGAGCTGCTGTTTTCCAGATCAAAAGGATTGGGAAGGGGATCTTGAGAATTCTCTGACTTAGCCCCCCACTGCTCTTGCACCTTCAGCTCTGCCCTTTGGTGGCCATGTCCTAAAAACTGCAGAGGAGCTTTGTAAAGCCAACAGCTCAGCAGGAGCAGACCAAACCCCAGCCTCCTTTGTCTCCAGCAGGACACTGGAGGGTCCTACTGGAGGACGATTAGGTCGAGGGTAACATGAGAGATGGTGGTGGGGCAGGATCTGGCCCTTGCTTGCTGGCTGTTGGAGCACGGACCCATCTGGAGTATCCCTTGACTTTGTGTGTTATGAGTTGTTGGAGGGGGAAGGAGAGGGAGGCGACTGACTAATTGCAGGGGAAAAAGCTGTTCTGGTCATCCCAGAAGTGTTTGTGAATTTGTTAAATGGATTTGTAGGGTGGCTGAGCTCGTGGAGCGTTTCCTCAAGAAGAGGGCGCAGGGAAGGGTTGGTATCCATCTCCTGGATACCATACTCTCCTCCAGCACTGCTGATGTCTCCTGAGAACATGGAGCCTTGGAACTTTGCACCCCACCAGACTGAACCCCAAACAGGTCACTAAGTCAGCTTAGTCCTGCTCGTGATGTCCATGGGGTGGATTTGCTGAGCCCGGTGTTGCTGGTCCGTGCTCCTCAGCACAACCCATTGCAGAACATACTCATATCCCCAGAGGCTTATATATTTATATACATTTTAACAGAATTATACCATTTCATATATAATTTTATATAGATTTCCATTCCAGGAGGGGTATAAATAAACATTTATACCACAGGAGAGCTGAGCCATGGGATACTGCTGCCCCACCTTAACTCTCTGCACACCCCTGCCCTGAGGAGGGTCATGTCCAGGTACCCTCCCCACTGGGCACGTGGTGGGACCACACCAACACCTGCGATGCCTTTGAAGACCTGTAGGTATGGACAGGGGTGGGTTGGGGATGTTTTGGTGGAACTATCCTGTGGGAAGATGAAGTCCTGTCAATGCTAAAATGCTTCCAAAAAATGCTTCCAAAATTCTTTTTCCATTTTTTCCCAATTTTCCATGGGCTTTCAATTTCTTGCAGAAGAAAACTGGGGAGGCAACAGCCCCCGTGTGCGCACTCCTGTAGGCACCTCATATAGGGATGTACGCATGGCTGGGGTCAAAATGAGCTAGAACAAGCCAATATATTCCTCCGGCATGCCCCTCTGAAGCCCAGGACCTCCTCTTTTTTTAATCTGCATGGATAACGGATGCAGCTATAACTGCATCCCCATGGGCAAGCAGGGTGGCAGGACCACGGGGAGCCTTTGGCGTTGTTGCAAGCACAGTGACATCAAACCAATGTTTGTAAATCGCCGACTGACTGGGTTTTGTCGGCGGCGGATTGGTGTTGCTCGCAGCCCTTGATCTCTGTTGCCACCAACAAAAGTTCTTCAAAAATTTATGTCGCCCTTCAAACCACGGGAAGAGCATTATTGCCCTGCCTGATGCTCCAAGCCACCGGTGATAGATGTGGAAATGCAGCTGGTTGAGGGGTGTCGGAGCTGCGGGGAAGGTTTCTGAGCTGCTCCAAGCATCAACGGTGGCGTCTGATGCATCCCAGGGATTTCTCCCTTGGAAAAGGGCTCAGGCACCAGGAGGAGTGGGCTGGAAGTAGGTGTCCTCCTGCAGATGGTTGTGAGCAGCCCCTGGGAGCTTCAGGCTGGCACTCCCCAAGGATGAGTTGAGCTTGGAGGGTGGATTGACACCCTGGAGCCATTTCCACTGGTTGGTTTTTTGGGGAGTGGAAAGTCCTCCACAGCTGATGCTCTTTCCATGGGAATGATGCTGGATTAACCCGCTGGGAGCTCGGTCACATGTTCATCACGGTCAGAGCTAACGGAGGACTCCAGTATCGAGTTTGCTTTGCAAGAGAGCTAGAGCATCCCACAGAAAAAACACAATTTGGATATAAATTTGATGCTGGGCTGGAGGAGCCTTGTGCTCGGTGGTAGTGGTGTCATGGAGATCCTCCCTGCAGAGGTTTGCTCGGTGGGTCTCCCAACATCATTCTGTCAACATATGATAAAGTCAAGGAGGCCATCGGTTTGGGCAAAGGAGACATTGACCTTCCTGGCTGTGCAGGATCAGGCCTGATGGAGGGGTGCTGCATGAGCCCCAGGATGTTGATACCCCCATGAGATGCTGCAGCACCCACCACCACGCAAACGCGGGTACATCTGCCGAAATCTGGCTCTGGGTGATTTTTGACTGCATCAAAGTTGGGCAATGAAGTGGTTGTGTCCTGCCACCCTTTGGAAGGAAAGAAAACACAACTCTCTCATTTCTTTGAAGCTGTGTCGGGAACACGATGTACAGATGCAGGGGGTGGGTTGGCCCCACCCAGGCCCCAACATCCTGCAGTAGCTGTCGAGATTCATCGAAACTCAGCAACTGTATAAAAGCTGGGGATTTCCATAAAACTTATTTATTGATGCACGTTCTCCTGGCTGCCTTCTGTTCTTTTTCCACTCTGGCTTTTGGCAGGCTTTGTGGCCAGATTTCATGTTCATTAGGAGGCAGGCTCGGCTGGCGCTCGCCCATGTGCAAACCTCTGGGGTGCCCAGGTCTCTGGGGCTGCTCTGGGAAATATTTCCTGTAAAATAGCAAAAAATCTGCTGGAAAAATGCTCAGGTAGCTCTTCTCTCCTGGATGGCTAGGGCGATGTGCAGTAGTCTGTCTTTAGCCAGACCCTGGGGACAGATACTGGGTGCTCTTCTCCTTTGGTGGGGACATCTGGGCCCTTCTCAGATGTTTCTGCTGAGTAGATGGAAGGTGATCACCAAAGACCACCCTGGGCATCTCCATGAGCCTTTGAAGGTTGCAGGATGTTATTTTGTGCTCAGGATGGGGTGATGGGATCAGAGCCTGGCTGCCATACCCTGACGTTGGCCCCAGACTTTGCAGGGACAATCTTGCATCTCTGGAGGTCCTAGATGTGATGCCAGCAGGGCAAGCCAGGACCGCTTTGGGGTGCACCACCTCACCTATGCCATGGTCTGGTGATGAGAGGGAATAAATGGGGATTGCTGTCTGTGAAACCCATGGACCGCAGGTGCTCCAGCCTCTGCCCTGCTCCCTGCGTGCTCTGGCAGAGAGGGACCGTGGTGGCCCCAGGAGCAACCCTGACTTGGAGGGATGCCTGCTGCATTCTTCTCCCCTCGCACCTGCTTGCCCTGGGATCATCCATCCCCAGGGACGTCCCCAGCATCCCCCCACCACGGCTTGCATCCGTAGTCACGGGCCATGACTCACGCACGCAGCCACCCCCACCACACGCCCCTCTTCCTTCCCACCCCCGAGCACCTAAATATACCTCCGGCTCCGCACCGACACCCCCTCCTGCGCTCCCCAAACCCCACGCGTGCTCTCTCCTGCGCTGACACCCCCTGCACCCATAGAGAGGGGTCCCGTGGGGACACTGGGGACAGCCCCTGCCTGCCTGCCACGCTCCAACCCATTTCTCTCCACCACCCGCCTCCGCCAGCGTCCCGCCGTTTGTATTAATGCACCGCTCAAAACACAAGCTGTGATGGAGGAGATATATTTAGACTAAATCCCTCGCAGGTGATTTTGTTTCTGGGGGAGGTAGGGGGGTTTAATTTTTCGCTGTGATGGTTTAGCCTCGGGGTCTCTTTCAGAAGCTGTGCTCCCATCCCGGCAGCGCCAGCGAAGCCCTCAAGCTAGAGAGAGCTTTGGGGGACAACCCAGCCCCCCAGCCATCAAACCTCCCGTCTCCCATGCAGATCAGAAACCCGGCAGCACCATCCCAGACTGTCTGTCCGTCACTCCTGATAGATTTTATTGCAGGGTATCTCCAATCACTCTTCCTTTGCAGACCCCTTGATCTCAGCAGTGTCTCGTGGTGGTGTGCCCCACGCGAAGCAGCCTGTGCTCGCTTTCTTTCCCTTGAAGGCTTGTGTTAGGAAAAAAGGGATTTTTTTCCCCTTGAGGTACAACCCTCTAGCAAATGCAGCATGACTTGGGGCGGTTTTGCTTGAGTTGATCCCAGAAGATGTGTGCTTTTATGCTGCAAACCTGGCTCGTGGAAGGGTGATGGCTCCCGCCGGGCACATGGTCCTCAACTCCTGCTCTACATCCATCCATCCCTCCATCCCTTCCTGGCTTTTATCTCTCTCCATCTGTTTAAGCAAGGTGTTTTCTTCTTTGTGGATGTGTAGTGTTGTGTCTTACACATGCATTGAGCAGGTCTGCAATGCAGCTACAGCTTTTCCTCGCTCTTCCCACCACCCAGGGCTCCACTGGGCTGGGTCCAACACTGCCCACAGCAACCTCTTACCCCCAGCTCTCTCAAGGATTGAGCCACAACTTGAGTAGTTTCTGGGCTCCTGGTGAGCACAGAAATGGTGCCAACAAAGATTGAAGGCACCTAGCAGATCTGCTGAGCACTGTCTCTTCTTCCTGGGAGCTGTGAACATGATAGACAGAACCCACTGTCAAGAAAATAAGGTCAAACGTGACAGCAAATAAGATTTTCATCTTCAAGTAACGTTTCCACCTTTTACAAGGAAATCACCTTCTTTTTTTTTTTTTTTCTTTTTTCCTGTAGCCTGGAAATAAAGCAGCAGTAGATGGGAAGCCCCTCACGGGTGGCATTATGGGTGTTCAGCAGAGATGGTGTTGAGTAGGCAGATGTGTGTGTGGTTCCTCGTCCCATTCAAATGGGGGTGAGAAGATGGAGACAGCCCTTCCCCTGCCCACCCTGGAGCACCACCACCTCTCCTTGCTGGGGTGCCCACTTGGGGGGGAAGCGGGGGGAAGCAGCAACTTTTGTCTGTGGTTTTGGAGGGCTTTGGAGGTGCAGTTGTGCTGTGGGCTCCCTGTGGGTCAGGAGAGAATGCTGCCTGGGCAGCGTGATTATCAGAGGCTGGAAAACAGGTGAAGAAGGTTTTTTTAATCATTTCTCTCATCTACCTGTCAAAGGAGGTGTGTTTTATGTCTGCAAACCAACAGCTGAAATGGGAGATGAGGGTTTATTTGGGAAATAAAGCTCTCTTTTTTTTTTTTTTTCCTTTGCCTTCCTACAGTCTATTTATCTAATCCATTTATATCTATTCATCTATCTGTCTCCTGTTTATCTGGAATATCTTTCAATATATGTCTATGCCTGTTCCTTTCTGCATTATCTCTCTTGCCCTTATGTATCACCATCAATCTAACGAGAAAATCTCTCCCTTTCTCTCCATCTTCTTTGAATAAATTTGGGCTTTTGGACTGTTTCTCTTTCTCGCTCTACCTGTTGCACGCTGCAACTTTTCCTAACCATGACTACCGTTCCTCTTGAACAGAATTTTTTAAGAAAATGTGTCATTAAAGAGGGATTTGATGGATTATGTACATTACACATTTGGGGATGTGATGTGGAGCTGGGGCACATCCCTATGACGGAGGGACATCAGTGACAAGGAGGTGTGTGAGCCCTGGGCAGGTGTCACTGGGTCTTCACAGCCTTGGGGAAGGAATAAACCCTTCTCTCCAAGCTCTCACTAGGGTTGCAAACATCAGGTTGGGTTGCTTTCAAGCCATGTCCCTCCTCCACCTCTTGTTCCTGCCAGTGTGACTCAGAGACATCTCAGCATTCCTGGCAGGTACTGCTTCCCACCAGCTCTCAGCAGCACCAACCAGGTCAAACGCTCATTTACAAATGAGCAGCTCAATGTTGTTTGTGCACCAGCAGGCTGCAGGGATTGGTGGGCAGGCAGTTAAATAATTTCTTCACGCCACATCCCGTGGTGCCCTTGATTAATTTTGTTCTCAGCGTATCTTGATTTTGTGCTGAGGTCTTGTCCCCGCCATCCTGCTGATGTTCAACCTTCTTGATGACATCAAAGTCAGCCTGGAGCAGGACATTGTCTCCTCTGTTAGCCCAGCTCAGTGCTTCTTCCTCCTGGGGTGGGTGAATCAACTTGATCTGAGCCCAGATGCTTTCTTTGGATACAGGCAATTCCCATTCCTCCTTTGGAGGTGACGTTGCTTAAACACAGTTCTCAAAGAAACCTGCTTTGCTCCTCAAACCAGGGAGAGAGGACTCGAGAGACCCCAGCAAGAGACACATCTCCAAAAGTCACAGGTATTGTCAAGAGGCACTGACAGGTTTGCTTTAATACACTAATGTCCAGTTATTGTATTAAATTAGCAAGGAGTAGACATCAAGAAGGGAGGACACCCCTTTCTCCTGTAATATGTTCAGTGATGGAGAGCCTCTTGGGTGTGTTGCCGGTAAAGTTCTGGTTGTGTGGAAGATGGCTGGCACTGAGGGCAATTTTTTGAGCCTTTTGGGAGATAGAAAGACAGAAAAGGGCTTCCTTCCCCTTCACTTGATCAGTGTGAGGTGAGTGCAAATTAACCCTCCAGGTGGTACCGTGATGCCCTCCTGATATGGATGCTCTTACACATGTTGAGCTGGGATGCAAGGAGCTTGATTGCAAAGGGGGCAGGCTCTGGAGGGTGTTTGTGTCTGGAGGTTTCCCCTTCCTCCTGTATTTTCACAGTCTTAGTGGTTTTTTTCTGAAATCCCCAGTTGCCTGAATCATGGTCCTGTTGGAGAGAGCAGCTCAGCGTTTCCTACAGCCAACTGAATACATCCCTGGTTTACACGCATGACCCTGATGTTGTCAGGCTTGAGGAGAGAGAGACGTGGAGCCGTTTCTAGAGAGGGAAACACAGCTGTGCAATTACATGCACTACCAGATGCTGCTGCCTCCATATCCCCAGGCAGGGCAGTGCTGCCTGCTCTCCTGGTCCCCATGGCTGTCCCTTCCATTCATTGCTTTCCACTTTCTCCCACCTTCTCCAGTAGGACCATCTTCTTGGCCTGCCCCATCTCTCCCCAGGCACACCCTTATCTCCTGCGTTGCTGTCTCCATCTCCTTTCTCAAAGGCAGATACCTCCTGCCTTGTTCCCATCACATCTTGCTGCAGGGTCTTCATCTTGCACTGTTGCTCCATCTATGGTCCAAGGAAACTCTTCCCTAGTACATCCCTCATGCCTCCAGCAATCCTCCCCTTCTTTTTACAGTTGTCTCCTCTCCAACCAAGGAGCTTGGGCAGACTCTTCTTGCTGGAAGCCCTTCCCAAAAGTATCCACCAGCCATGGAAAGCCTCATGTGGATTACAACTTTTGAACACCTGGGTCAAGTCCTGCAGGAAGCAGATTGGGCATGCATTTCCCTTCTTCTTAGCAACAGCTGCCTCTTCCTCATGGCCATTTCTTCCGCTGCAGAGCTCCCATGGGACACCTCTCAGGAAAACAAGGTAAACTTGCTGAAATTATTTCCCAAATACAAGCTATTAGCATGATTTTCTCATCAAAAAAACAATAACAGAGGATTTGTCTTCTTTTTTTTTTTTTTGTTTTGATGGAAACCAGGATGTGTAAGAGAGCCGGCAACACATATCCACTAGATAATTAGATTGAAAGAAAACTACCCCTCTGAAGACAATGAGATGATAAAAGAGATCAAGGTCCCTGGGAAAACTTTATCCTTCCCTTTTTTCCATTACTTCTCAGGTTATTTCACTTTGCTATTAAGAAATTTGATTTGCTGATGAGCAGGAGAGGAAGCTTCCAGACTCAGAAAGAAAAAGTTGGGTTGCATGAGGACAAGCTATTAAAGATTCAGTGATTGTACAAGCCCCGAAGGTAGAGAATCCCCAGTGAATTAGCATGGGACCCAGGCTTTTTGGTGGAACGAGGCTGATTAAACCCTTCTTCTGTTGCCGGAGATGTCCTGCAGTCACCCTCAAAACAGCAGACAAAAATAGTCAATTCACAAGTACCTGTACATCTAAACCTGCCTGTATCTCCTTGACCATGGCCATTGCATGGGGTCTCAGATGCCTGTGTGAGTTCAGGTCTTTTGGGAGTCTCTTTGAGGGTGGGGGTGGGTAATTGTGTCTTTCATAGAGTTGGTTGGAAGGAAAAGGAGAGTCCCCACATCCTCACGATCAAGGCTAGAACCTGGGAGGAGCCGGCCAAGCTGGTTGTTCCTGCTATGTGCAACTGTGTGCCCGCAGCCTTGATTGCAGCAAGAGGGGACCATCACAGGAGGACATCTTCCCTTGTGACATGTCCTTCCCCAGGAGCTTCCCTCACCACTGTACAGCTCCTCCCTGTGAGGCTCTTCGCTTGTGCATGGGACAGTCATTTGCAGGAGGAAGCCTCCTCTCAATCTCATGGAGATCCTCCCTGCATGGGACATCTGCTTGGAGCTCCAGATGCCCTTTCTAATGAAAATCTCAACTGAAAAGCTTCCCACCATGGGGAAGACACCATTGCCTTTTTTCCCTTTTAAAATCCCCCTTTTGCTTCTGGTTCCCTCCCCTGGCACTTAGTGGTTTGCTGATGACAGGTCCCTTCACAGCTGATGGTCCCATTGGTCTGACACCCACAGGCAGATGCCGCCTCCTTTCCGAGAAAGCAGTGAGACCTCCTGGTCAGCCACATGCAGTGGCAGAGCCAGCTCCTCTGAGCACATGCACTGCAGACTCAGGGAGTCTCTTGGATGAACACAAGAAGCCCTTCATTGCTTCAACGGTACTTCAAAGTACTTCAAAAGTACTTCACCCACATCCATCAGAAAGGTTTGGATGGGGTTTGTCTGAAGTTCTGCAGCTGGAAGCAAACAAGAAAACCCGTGATGAAAGGAAACTGAGGCAGCTTGTCTGGGTGGGGAGCATGGCCGGGAATCAGAGCAGGACCTGGACTGCTGGTTTCAAATGGAAGAGACAAAATAGCACATCTTCTGCCTGCCTCGTTCCCTGCAGCATGAGCTGGGACACCCACGGATGCTCAGTTCTTCAACTCTGCTGCAGAAAATAAAACAAAACATGGCTTGTCTGCCTTGCCAGTGGGATGCTCTTAAGCTTAACAGAGAGTTGAGGTGTTCCCATGTTCCTTGCAAAGCTGTGATGGGGTCCCCTATCCCACTGCCACCTCAGAGCTGGTCTGGGATGAGCCTCGTCACCACTGATGCTTGGGGTCTGCTGCAACTGGGAACACGTGGGCAGGGGGGAAAGGCAGCTCCATGGCACACGATGGCGAGCAGAGAGCTCCTGTGATGTGGGCTTTCCCTTTCCCTTCTCTCCTCCATCCTTCTCCTCCAGTCCCATTCCTTTCCCTTTCCCCTTTCCTTCCCTGGGGACCACAGTGACAAGGCTGCCCTCCAGCAGAATTGCTCCACCGCTTTCTCAGGTTGGCCTTTCCTGGCCCCCAAAGAAAGGAATCCGTTAAATGTCAGGGCTCTCCTTCAGCTGTAATGAAGCTTCACAGCTGGACCTGGACCTGATGTCGGGCTGTGTCCTGGCTGCGGGTAATTACGTTGCAGAGCAAGGTCTCCCCACTCCTTCCCTGGAGTTTCCATCAGCATCGTTATTTTCCCCTTCTCCTCCTTGGCCACGTGACTCTGGGAAGCAGACAAGACCCCATCGCCACCCCGCCGCCTGTCTGGCTTAAAAATGAGATTTTATTTTATTTTATTCCCACTTTCCATGGGAGGTTTTCCTTCTTTTTCCCAGCATGGGCACCCCTTCGAGGAGGAGGCACGGTGGCTGTGGTGGCACTCGGTTTGTCCCTCCTGCCCGGCTGGGGGAAGGAGGCTGCAGGCTCACATCAAGGAGTTTGGCTGAGCTTTTTAGCATGAATTATTCATTCATAGCCAGCCTTTCTCGGAGCAGCTCTCTGCCTGATTCTGGAGCACCCGCTGCAGAGCAGCCTTATTGCAGCCGGCAGGAGCTTATATTTATGTTGTCACCATCACACCCCCCCAAAAAATTCATTTGCATGTGCCTATGGCTGGGGGAGGGGGTCATTTCACCCCTCACTCGAAGTTGTGTCCAGTGGTGTCTCAGGGAACCAACTCCCTGCTCCTGGAGTTGATTTGGACCTCTGTTGGGACATCCCTCCTGGCAGGGTGGTCTTCCCTCTCACTCTGCTTTCTCCTCCACCTGGAGACTTGCTCTCAGGCTGTTTTCTTTCCTGGGAGTTTGATGGATGGAAACCTCTCACATGAGTTTGATGCAATGGGAGGTGTTTGGAGACTGCTTTTGTCTCTGGTTGTATCAATAATTAATATGTTGATCCAGAGCAATATTATAAACAGGGTAAATATTTTTTTTTTCTTTCCTCCCCTTTTTCTCTTCTTCTTTTCTGTTTTTTTCTGGTAAACAGCAAAAGAAAAACAGCAGCTCACTACTCAGTGGGGACCTTCCAGTCTTCCTGCGGGGCTTTTACCCTCCTCCCTGCTGAGATGCCCTCGCCAGCCCTCTGGCCAGATGGGTTGGTCCTTGGGTAGGTGACATGGCTCAGTGGCTCCATGGAGGGTGAATGGCAATTTTAAAGTTTAGACTTTTTAAAGCTCTTCTTTCAATGGGAAATTTATATATATTGGCATGGAGTCCTTTCAAAGCAGCTGAGAGCTATCCGGTGACGTTCAGCTTATTTGTGTTTTGGAGGCTGGTAGAAGGCCACTCTATGGGGACACTAGCATGGGCACTGCCTCATTGCAAGTGGTTTCCCCAGCATCTTCCCATTGACCGTTTTCATTTCTTACTCATTTTTTTTTAATCTTAGCTCCTCTAATGGGTTTAGAAATCACATCACGGCTCAATGTGTGAATTAGGGTTGAGGAGATCTCAGGAAGCGAGGCTGAAACATCCTTGGTAGACAGTTTCCAGGCACTGAATCTCCAAACCTTACTTGGGCAGACCAATGAAGGGCACCTTTCCAGAAGCCTTCAGTGCCCAGCTTGCTGACTTAAAGCATCTTGGCCTGGGTGTTGAAATAGTTTTGAAGGGCGTTTCATCAGCTGGTTGGCACTTGTTCTGGAGAACACCACTGCTAACATGATTCACCTGAGGCCAATTATACTGGTGGAATTTGAACTTCTTAAATATGCAGATAGGCCTTTCTCCCTCTCACTTGTCTGCAGAAGGTGCCTCTGTCTTTCATGGTGTTCCTTGAGGTTCCACGAGTCCAAATTAAAATATCATCTGCTATAACTTCAGCACCTCCTAATCCCTCAAATATCTGCTAAATTACTCTTTGAAATACCTTGGGAGCAGAACTAATTCCAAATGGCATTAGCTTAAATTCGCAATGTCCAACTGGTGTATTAAAAATCACTAGCTTTGAGCCCCATTCATCTAATCATACTGGCTTTAATAGATGTCCTGCCTTCATGCTGAGAATATTTCTGCTTCTGAGAACATTGCTAACTTTTCATTAAGAGTTTCCAGTGGATAATGTCTCCATTTGAAAGGCTTTATTTAAACCATATAAATCAATCTGCATCTATGATTTATTTGGCTTTTTGATTCCTACCCTTTTCAGTTAATACACTGAGTTTAACCTAGTCTGTTGGTTGATACAATCTGGAGGGATGAAAGACAACAGTAGGAGAAGCTGTTTGGTCCTGACGTGGAAGGTAATCCCAGGATGAGCTGGGGAACCCACCAGTTCTGGGTGGTATCCTCTCCTGTCAGCCTTCTCCAGCGTGGTATGACACGTGTCTCCCTCCTGCCACTGGGAAAGGATTTAGTTTCTCGGCAAGATAATTAATAGTCCTGTTGATGTCGCAATGCACCTTTTCGTCCTTCTGCCAGGAGCCTGTGCATGCCAGGAGGTCACTCTGGTAGGAAAGCCATGGGCTGCCCATGCTGGGGTTGTTTGGGATACTCTCCTGGGGCTTTGCCTGCACCCATTATTCCCCCACCAGCAGAAGCAGGAGGAGCAGCTGTGTCAGATTGTGGACTAGTGGTTTTTCACTGTTTCCATCTGATTGGGATGGAAAAAAAAAAGACCACAAACATATAAAGAAGTCTTCCTGGTGGATGAGCTCCAGGCATGAAAGCAGTTTGAGACGCAATGAGTTGTCTTCAGCTCAAGCTTCCCCTGAGGGACATCTTGGTCCAAATTTCCTTCTGGGTTTGGGACACCCAAGTTTGTCTTTTTATTGAACCCTCTCTGCAAGGTGGATCTGAACTGGTTCTCCTGCGATGTTATAGGAAGGGACCTGGTGAGACCTTCTGCTTCATCTCCAGCTCATCTTCTTAGGGTGGGCACGTAGTGACGTACCTGCTCGACTTTGGGGCTTGCCCAGATCTTGGGAGTGGGACACGGTCATCTTGCACAAACAGGTGGAAACTGAAGCTTGAACACACGCGATCCTACGATAAATCACGAAGGGTCCACCATTTATGTGGTATCAGACAGAGATTCATCTTCTCCAAGCATTAGCTAGGCTCCTACATCCAGCACGTAGGAGCTGAAATGAGTTAACGGGCCGGGAGAGGGCAGCTCCAAAAAAGAGAAAAATTAGAGAAAAAATAAAGAAAAGACCTTGAGGGCTGCTAACCTGGTGCCTCTGGAAGCCGAGCCGAGCTGCCATCCGCACGCAGCTCTCTCCCAGCTACGTGGGCGAGGGAGCGAGCAAGAGGAGCCAGGAGCACGGAGGCTGCCAGACGAGGAAACGAGCTGCAGGGGAAGGGAACCAGAGGGAGACGCTCTCAGATCATGAGCACCTTTGAAGTGTGCAAAGGAGAGGAAATTGCTCCTCGCCCCCCCTCTTGGGATGGTGGGCTGGCACGCCGTGACTTTTGAATTTGATTTTAGCAAGGTGGAGGTGAAGGAGGGAGGCAGGGGGAGGGAGGGAGGGAAGCTGTCGTGTCTCCTACCATGAAAGAGGGATCTCAAATTCTCCAGCGTAGACTCGTTTTTTCCTTTGAAATTCATCCCGGGGAGTTGTTCTGATGAAAGATGAAGCTCTCCTGCTGGGAGATGGTTTGTGTGTGAGACTTGCCCTGGAAACACTGGTGCCAGAGACTTGGGGCATCCACCCCACCGCATACCGGCCAACATGTCCCCTGGCTGGGACATCAGCTCAGCCCCAGCCCGATTGGGATGAGGGGCAGGAACAGGATGCTGGAGCGCAGGGTGGGTCTACGAGGTGCTCTGTCCTATGAGCCACGCTTGGTCAATGAAGCTGGGGAGCAGAGGGGAAATTTGGTGGCCAAGGGGCAGGGGACATAGCTCCAGTTGGGTGGTGGCATCTTGCCGCTTTGCCACTGCTGCTCACAGTGGTGGCAGGTGCTGCTGGGGATGGAGCAGGAGGATGATGATGCACACAGTGGGTAGTGCCAAGCTGGCTGCAAGGTGGTACCCAATGCCCGTGGGAAACCTTTGTGCCACCGTGGGGACCAGAGGCTCGAGCCAGGGAAGTGTACCCCAATCCTCTGCCCAGGCAGTGATGGGACCCTAGCGACTCTGGCTTGACCATTTACACAGAATTTTTGCAGCCCTCCAGGACACTTATCTTTGAAGGGTGTGATGCCTCCAAACGTTGGGAAGTGTTTGGGCATCCCTCGGACTCTGGCTGATGGTTTCTTCTCTGATGGGGTGTAGCAGGAGGCTGGGCTGGACAGACGGTGGGGACAGGAGAGGCAATTCTCTCCCACTGGCTCTCGTTGCCATGCTCGTTTGCAGGAACCATGCACCAGATGATGCTTCCTCCCTATTTCCAGGCTGGTACAATTGCACTAGGCATCCTGATTTCTCTCTTGCTCCTCCACCATGTCCTTACCCTGCCAGAAGACACTGATGCCCCTGGCTGGCCTTGCAGGGCTCTGCTCCCCTCCGGGGACATCTTGTGTGCATCAGTTTCCCCATGCAAGATGAGGCAGGATACTCATTGGGGTTTGATTTCAAGGAACAAATCTCCTCCCCTCCTTTGGGTAAGACTCTGATACTGGGGCCAGCTTGTTTCCAGGCTGACTTCCAGCAGGGAAGGGTTGGAGGCCACATGGCAGCTGCTCAGATGATGGGGCCGGAGCTGCCAGCAATTTTCTGCTGTGACCAAGATGATCTTTAATAAATGCATTGGGGATTTCTCGCTCTTCCCTCCCCTCCTTCTCTCCGTGCCCTTGGAGTTGGGATAAATTGTGGCACGCTCGAGCGGTGGAGACCGCTTGGCAGGCAAAGTAGCATCACCAGCTGGGGGGGGCATCTTGGTCAGCTGGTGCCACATCTCCCCTGGCCAGATGCATTCGGATGGATGTATTTCTTTTCTCTCTGTTTGCTCCTGGGAAGGGCTTCCCACTGCCACAACGGACCTGATGAGGCGGTGAAGACAGACAGATGGACAAAAGGGAACTGTGGGCATGGGTTCCCCTGTGCCAGTGATGGGGATGAGCCAGTGAATTCCTCGTCTGTGTCAGGGATGAAGGAGGTTGGTGGAGGGTTGAGGCAGGAGTCCCTGCAGGAAAGAAAATTATCCCCAACCCTCTGGGATATTCAGGGAATCTCCCAGAGGGGAACTGTGCGATGTCGCTGTTGCAGTTTTCTCGTAGAACACGCAGTTTTATTGAACTGGAAAAATTCCTAGAAGTGTATTAAGACCAAGAAAAATCTCCCATTATGGCAATAGGGTTGTAATGGATCTTTTCAATCTCATTTCATTTTGACAGTCAAAATGTTTCATCGAGACGTTATCACTTTAATTTCATCCAGACTTTTCTACTGTCTCATTTCTGTATGTTATATTTGGCATTACATTGTTCAAGCGTTATCCGAGTTGGAACATTCTCAGCTATCAAAACGAAATCCCCTGTTGGAATTTCCCACAGGACATAAAATTCCTTCCAGAATTGCTAAACTGAGAGATGGGCTTGATTTTGGGATACGGTACCACTTTTCTAGAGATTTTTTTTGGTGACAGTAACAAGCTGTTCACTCTGAACCCTACAGAAGGTAATATAGCTCCGAGCATTGCATCTCATAAGCTTCCCATCCCTGGGCCTGTTTTGTCACCCAGGATCCCTCCCAGCACCACAGAGGCAATTGCTTCAAGCTGAGCTTCATTACTTTGATAAATTAGATAATAAGAGGTGGAGAGAGGGACGTGCTGAGGCAGCAGGGGGTGATGCTAGAAGAGGGGAGGTGGTAAGATAGAGATTGTTAAGCCTTGTGGTGGCAAGCTGCTGGGGACTTTCTTGGCCAATGGAGGTTTCACCGTGAGCTGCTGCTTCATTTTGGGGTGGTGCTGTGAGTTGCTTCTCAATAACTCCTTGGGGATGGAGATGTTCCACCTCTCCAACTCACCCTGTTCCTCTGATGGGAACACAGAGAGTAGAAACCCTCCCCGTCCCCTGTAGCTGGTGGCCTGGAGGATGCTATTTCTGCTGCTTTGGTGCTTTCCTCTTGTTTTGGGGAGGGGGAGGTTGTTGGGTTTTTCCTCTTGTTTTGGGGCCAGCCCTAAAATAGGAGCCTCTCTTAGTGAGTGGGTCCCCAATGAGACCCTCGCTGCCTGGCACGTGGCTCCATCCCTTCCCAGCCAGGCTTTGGTGAGACTCAGCTCTTTGTTCTTGCATCTCTCTGCAGAGCTACAGGTTGGAAAACAGTTTTGAAGGAAAGCAAACAGCTTGTGATCCTCTGCTGGGGGTTGGGGTCTGCTGCCCCGCTCTCTGCCCAGGGTTTTGGGGGTCCTTGGGCAGGCACCTCGTGCCTCCCAGCTGGCTGGGGAGCTGCATCCCTGGATGGAAACACCCAGGAGCAGAGCAGTTTGTGCTCATCAAAGTCCATTATTTTGGTATTTCCTCTTCCCCCCAAAAAAGGGAAAAAAGCTTTCTTTTCATTTTTTTTTTCCTCTTTCTTGAATACTTTGAAAGGAAACATCAACTTCTTGCAGTAAAACCATTTGGGCATCCAAAAAATTCATGGAATTTGGAAGAAGTGGAAGAAGTTTGATGTCTGGACTCTCAGAAACAACAGGCAGGGGAAAAAAAAAGAAAATTGGTCTGAGCAAAAAGCAGTTTCTCTCCCTGCATCACAACCCTGTTTTGCAGCCCTGGCTGAGAGCAAATTCTTCCAATTAAAAATGCTACTTTTTTTTTTTTCCCCCAAATATGCTCACGAAGCAGTTTTTAGCCTGATATTAATTGGGCTTGGGATGCTGCAGGGGTGAAGTTGTCCATTTAAGTGGGCTAAAGACAGGTAGATTGGTCTTCAGAGCTGCAGCAAAATAATTCCATCTCTTCCCTCGATCTCCTAAAGGCCAGTTTTTATTATAGAGCAGGAGAAGGGGAGGAAAAAAAAAAAATAACAAAAATTACAGAGACAGGAACAGGTCAGCAAGAAGGGGAAGGAAGATGCGATGTGCAGTGAAGAGACCAGATTGCCTGCCTGGAGGTTGGGTTGTGGTTTCTTTTCCCTTTCTCTATCAAGGGTGCAAGATAAACAGAGACAGAAGGTTGGAAAGTGTCCCAGAAAGGTCTCTGCAGAAGCAGGCCAAACGTATTTAAAGTGGATAAACAGCAGGCGAGGAATTGCACCAAAATTTTGAGGCAAGGTGGTACAGAATGAAACCCTTTGAAGCTGTTGCAGATGCATCAGGTGTGTGATCTCCACCCGAAGTGCCCCCAGCCTGCCTGTAAGAGGCTGGAGGGCTCCAGCAGATCCTCTGAGCATGTATCTGTCCCCATCCCTCCTCCAAATGTCCCCTCCCGGGTACCTGGGCTGGCAGGTTTTCCCCATCAGCATGCTTGGTTGGTGTTGATGAGGACCTTATGTTTTAAGGGCATCATCCTAAGAGTGCATCCTATGGCTGTGTTCATCTGACTGCAAGATCCTGATACCTCCCCTGGTGGCATCAGCATCTCCATCTCCTGCTTCTTGTCTCCTTCAGGAGGGATTCCTGTATTTACAGGCTTGTTACGTGGCTCAAACAAACCAAGTGTGAGGTGAGGGCAGCCCATGAGTGATAGCAGTGTCCCAGCGTGGAGCCCAATGCCATGGTCATCCCAGTGTGGTGTGACCAGGGCTGTGGTGGCGTGGAAGGAGAAGAACCATGAGTGAGCTGGTAGCCACCATTCCCACCAGCTGGGCAGCCCCAGGACTTCACTGTAATGCTTCAGTATACAACCATACCTATGGATTTATTGCGTGGATGCCATCGTGGGGTGTCAGCAGCTGGAGGCTGGTGGCTGATGCCTGCTGGGTGTCTCAGCTGGGTCAGGAGGAGCAGTGGAGGTGTCATTTTCTGGCCACAGCAAATACTTGGGTGTACAGGAGTATCTCCTCGTGGGTCGCTTGGCCAAGATCTGGGCTTTGCAGTGATGCTGTGCAGAGGTGGGGACGCTGGTACCTGCCCTGGAGTTTGGGGGTCAGCCCTGCAGCGATGGAGGGAACGTCCTTCTGCATGGCAGGACCTGGAGATCAGGCTGTGCCAGGGGCTGGAGGCACCTTACTTGCCATAAAGCCACCACCACTGCATCTGGAAATGCATGTTGCTGGATGGTTTGGCTGTTTTGCTTGGAGCCGCTCGTCTGAGAGGCTTTTTCTCCTGGAGAGAAGAAAGAAATCCCAAAGGAGGTTCTTTTTAACTAAGATGGAGTAAAAGAGAGGGACAGCATCGGTGGTGGGGGAGCGTGCAGGTGGACCTCAGCAGGCTGAAGGTCTGCACGTGGGGTGCATTCCCCCTTAGACACCATCCTGCTCCTTGTAGGCTCTGTGTCGTGGGGCAGGACACCCATGGGTGTTGGGGGTAGGAGACCCCCACCTCGTTAAGGGCCTCAACGCCCTTGGCTTTGCTGTTGGAGTGGTCACACAACAGCTGTGGCCAAAGCTCCTGGGCATCAATGGGGTGCAGAGTGTGGTGGACAGCCAGAAAATGTGGCTTTTGGGGTTATTTTTTCATGCGGGTGACTCGGTCACGCTGCTGGTTGATGGAAACCTCCAGAAAATCTGTTCGTCACGTGTGGTTTTACCCCACTAAAGGGGAAACCCCAAATCTACTGCCCTGGGTTGGAAACCTGGGTGAAATGGGGAGCTTGGGACGGGCTTCTGCAGAACACAAGGGGATGGGGGAGGAAAAAGGTGCAGGACCTTAATTTGAACCATTCTGGAGATTTATTTTTACTTTTCCTTGATGTGTTTTGTGTTAATGCAGCGGCCAGCTTACCAAGAAGTTTACTTTTAATCATTCCCATGAGATCCCTTTGATAAAATGTCTCTAAAATAGGAATATATATTATTTAATATATTTATATGTATTATTTATGTATCTTTCATATGGTTTTATTTGTATATATATATATTTTTTTTAATATATGTATGCCCATACTGGTTACCTTTCTAATAGCCCCAGTGATGCCCCCTTTACCCCTGGCAGTCTTGCAGGGCTGGAAGAAGGGACATCTCCCAGCACAGAAGCAAAGTCATCCTGAAAGGACTAACCCCCCAAACCCACCCTTTTTCTTAGGATCTTGTGTCTCAGCATCCCGTGCCCAGGCGCCGGTGCTTTTTTCATCTTCCCTGCCTCGCCTGCAGCAAGTCCCGGTCCTTGGGACCGTGTGTTTGCTAAATCAGATCAGAGCCGGGCAGTGAGGAGGAGAAGGGTGGACATGAAAATTTAATGGCTCTGTATCTCTAAAGTCTGGAAATCAGGCTACTCTGGGTGTTTTTTATTTTTTTCCGTCTCGTACATTGGTGATTTTAGCGTTTTAAATGTTTAAAGAGCTGCTCCCCACGCTAGGAGCTGCAGCAGGGACCCTTGATCTGATGCTTGGGGAGGATGGAGATCTAATACCTCCTTTTTTATTTTTTATTATTTCATGTGGGGTTTGGCTATAAGGCAGGAGTCTGTATCCACTCCACTTGGCAATAAACCTTCCTTTCTTCTTCAGAATGAGAGAATAGCGCCGGTCCAACAGTAAATAAAGGTTATAATACCCAATATAAACATTCATTGGCGTCCTACACCCACATGTCTGCATGTTGCCTGGTTACAAGTAGAAAAGGCTAGTGGCTTATTTATCTAGGAAATATGTCCTGGGTATAACCTCATGTCTGAATTTAAACCAGTGTAATTCACTCCGAGCAAACAACAGGATAGGTGATCTCAGTGTGATTTGTCTCCTTGCCCCCTGTAATTTTCCAGCTCACCCCAAATAAACCTTATTTCCAGTGACTGAAGCCTCCAAATGAGGAGTTTGCGCTGGGCTGACAGCATCGGTGAATAACCTGCCAATGATTTAATTGCAGTGGGTGGCTATTTTTGAGCTCGTGAGCCAAGCTGAGGGCAGTTGTTCTTGTCTATTCTCAGTCCCCGACTGCTTTCCTGGACTGGAGCATCTTCTCCCATCCCCGCTGTTGGGGGCTGAGCCAGATGGGCTGTCTGTCGGCAATGCTGTAAGGTGAGGCAATGAACTTGGAAGGCTGGCTGGGTCTCTGACTCCCCTTTTCCACTCTCTCCTGCTGGTTTTTGATCCGTGCTTGCTATGCCTGACCCCATTCCCCATCTCTTCCTTGGGTCCTTGCGAAATCTGGCCCTTCTCCTTCTTCAGGTTGCTTCTAGGTGAGATCCAGCACTGGTCCCATCTCCCTGAAGTGACTTCCAGGCTGGGATGTCCCAGCACAACATCCAACCTGTCCATAGAGCCTGAGCCAAAGAAAACCTTTCCCCATAGATGTGAAACTTTTCCCACAGTAAACACTGAGACGAATTTATATATTTCCCACGGAAATCCAAGCCTGGGCTCTGTAGAAGGTGCTCGTAGGCAGCATTAAGTGATTTATGGTAACACATTTGTGGTGGATCTATTCGTTGTGTCCCAAGGCGTTTCCGTGCAGCTGAGGACCTGTGAACTTTGAGGAGTTAACAACATTATTTTGCTTTTTACTGCATTGACATAAAACGTCAATATTACCTTGACTTCTCTCAAGAAGCCAATTGGCAGGGTTGTTCATTAGGAAATGGCTCAATAAAAGTGCTTTTTTAAAAATTTATTGAACCTATAAAAGGAAGTAATATCATGAACAAATGGAATGATACCAAAAATGACATCCTTTGTGTCCTCGCAAAAACCCATGTGCCGCAAAGTGGCATCTGTAAATCTTGGTGGGAATTCCCAGCAGCTGCTTAATTTGGCCCCCACCAGGTAATCAATATGTGAAGCTGTTACATTAGATGGATTTGTGGGTGTTTGGGGAATGCCTTTTTCTACCGCTGATGGCCTTTCCCACCTGGCTGCGGGGGAAGAACGAGGCTTGGCATTGCTGTCTATTTAGATAGCCTCTCTACGGGCTTAGAAATGGGTTTAAGCACCACCTTGGGTACCGTCTGCCTTCAGCAGAGCTCTCTCCTGCCTGTAGAAGCAGCTCTCTTGCTGCCAGGAGAGGTGTGGGACTTCATCCCTTGAGATGGAGATGCTCAGCACCGGCAGTGGGGCAAGGCTGAATAAGGCTAAGAGCAGAAAATCCTGGTCCCTGCTGCCTCATCACTCCAAAACATGGGCCAGCTGCTCAGAGGTGGGCATGGGGGTATTTGGACCATCTCAGGAGTGGTCGTGGATGATGCAAGCACTCAGAGCCTGCAGAAAGTGGGGGTGACAGAGGTGTCAGCATGAAATGTTCTTGGTGATGCTGGTCTGTGGAGGGAGCTCAGCGTGAGGACGTGGTCTGGGATGGAGGGACCAGCAGGTCCCCATTGACCTTCTCCAGCATGCGTTGCTTTGCTTATCTCCATCAGTCTCAGCCATTCGGGCTTCGCAGTCTCGGCATTTTCCATCCCTCATCCCAAAGAAAATCTTCTCATGCTTAATATCCCTATTTTTAAGTCTCTTGTTTCAAGGCTTTTATTGGTTTGTCCTCTTGTCAAACTAAACACGAGCTGCATGGCCAGAGGCATTTATCAGAAGAGCAGGGCTTTTCTTCCAGGCGGAAAACGCCAAGGTTGGAAAACTCAAGTTGGAAAAAAAGCACAAGCAATTACCTCGGATCGGCCACATTTGGTATGTCATCGCCTGGCTGGAAACGCTGCACTTATTTACCCGCCCGTCGGGAAGAGGAAAGAGCGATGCCCTTATTGTCCATTCATCTCTGCTCTGCTCCTCGCCTGGTTTGACGGGGTTTGAGGGCATCCGCTGATAAATCTTTGATTCCCGGGATCCAAGGTGATGCTCTGCTTCTCGGTGTGCTAAGAGTAAAACATCACCCAGGGCACGCGTACGTGAATGCAATTGCTTACATTTCTTAGCTGATATGGGTCAGGAAGGACATTTTTTATAGCATTTCTTTATTCTTTCAGCTCGAATGAAGCCAGTATTGGAGAAAGTGGTTTTCCCTGGGCAGCGAGTGCTCGGGAAGGGGTGGAAGGACCCTGTTGAGGTTTGTGGAGCTGCCGGAGGGAGGGCATTTCCTTGTGGCTAGCTCAGCAGGCAGCCCTGAGGGGAGGCACGGGCCATGAGTTATTCTTCTTCCTGCCACGCAATGGCAGCAACATGCCCGGGCTTTCCCCACGGACCTTGACCTTGGGGTACAGGATGGCCTGCAGCAGCCCCCTGGGGCAGGGGGTAGACTTGGGCTCTACCTGCCCTCAGCCCTTTTTCACCCCAACCCCTCTTTTTCCACCCAGAGCATCTGCAGGTGGCTCCCTCTTTGTCTTTTGGGATCTTTGCAGAGAGGGCTAAAACACTCCAAGTTGTCAGCACGTGTTGGTGATGGTTTCACCTTTCTCCATCTTAAACTTTCCACCTCCTTTGATCCCCAGGAGATGCAACTCTGTCATTGCCATGTCCGACTCATTGCAGTGGGAGCCACTCTTCTTCCACACAGACTGAAGAATCATGGTCCATGCTGGAGATGCAGCTCCTCAAGGAGAGCTGTCTACTGCAGGCATCTCCTAGATGATGCTCTGGGGTGTGTTGTGCATCCAGCTTCGCCTTCCTGGTGAGGTGGACATCTTGTCCCTCTCTACCAGATCTTTGGACCTACCTGCTCCTGCTGGAGAGGAAAAAGTGAGTCGCTGAAGCAGGGAGGGGATGGGATGAGGAGTGAGAACGTGCTGTTTCACCAAGCTGGGGAGCATTAAATGATAATGGAGACATGTTTGTGTAGTGGCTGCATACGGGCTTGCTCCCTTCAGCGGTTTCCCATTAATAAGTCTTTGTGAATGTTCCCGGGCATATAAACTTTAAATAGATAGCTTGTCAGCTGGGAACTGAGCCTTTCATAGATCTCTTTGATGGAACAGTTTTTAAGAACAAAACTGGGGGCAGGGAGGGAAAGTTTGCAGCCCTCCATCCATAAAAGATGAATGGGTCGCCGGAAGATGCTGTCAGAGAAGCTAAACAGCTATTTGGATGATGGTGGGTTTGATGCCCAAAGGGGGGTCCTCCATCCCAACACCTTTTCCTGCCTCACAAAGTATTCCTGCTTTCAATTTCTTTTAAGCAAGATCTTAGCTGTGTCAAAGAAGAACTCACCTCCTTTCTCTGCTCATTTCTGTGGGTCTGACTTTCACCCACTCCAGCAGGAGACAAGAGCTCCTTGGAAATCCCTTAGAAATTCTTATTTATGTTTTTTTTTTTTTCCCCCTCCTTAATATTTCATGATCTCTGGGAACCAGAGGACAGGAGAGCTCAGCAGCTGAGCTGAACTCACCAGGCAGAGTAGCCAAGAGTTGCCCAGTGATTGCAGACAACCAACTTTAGGACATCGGGCTTCCAGATCATGGGTCCAGATGCTGCCTGAAAGGAGTCTTGGGTGGATGTGACATGGCTAAAGGTGGAAATAATCACATTTTCCCTTTTAGAGGTTCCAGCCAGATGTAGCACTGTGCCTGCACCTCTCTCAGGTGTGTCTCGTGGCTCCAGAGCTCGCTGGGCGACAATTTAGAGGGAGATCAGAGGGGTGGAACGGCTTGTGCATGAAGAAAACTTAAATAACCCACTTCTCATCAGCATAGGGAAGGGATGACGGATGGGGTTGGTGACAGAGGTCTATAAACACCTGAGCGGTGAGGAAAGGCGAGGAGGGAACGATTACTCTTCTTCACAAGCCAAGAACCATCAGCTGGAGAAGTTTTAAAACTAAGACAAGGCTTGTTTGCGCAGCCCATCATTCAGCTCCGTTGTGTTAGAGGTGCCGCATCGCAGGCAGGACCTGGCAGTGATGGGTCCAGCTGCTTGGAAACGGTGTGGATCGATTCCCTCTCATTTTGAAGTGGGAGTTTTAGAATTTCTCTCCATTTTTTGGAACTAGTTTTGCTCCCTATATCTACACCCAGTTTTTGCTTTATCTCCAGGGGCGAGTGAAGTGGCAAATGGCTCATGAGGGATTGCCTTCTGCTCTAGCTCCAGGCACACTTTGCAATCCAGCTACTTTCCAAGCCCTCTGAGCGCTGTTGAAACCCCAACTGCAGTACACGGTTGTCTTCTGGGTGAAGGAAGGGTTCAGAGAGGGAGGTTAGACCACAAGGGTATGTTGCAGGGAGGTAGAATTCATGTTCTGTGATGCTCATCTCCATGTTGTGCCCAGAGATGACACGGATGCAGAGGTGAAGTCCATCCTGTGGGTTCCCCTGGATGATAGGGGTTGACATGGTCCTCAAGAATATGGTTTAGTGGTGGTTTTTTTTTTTTTATTGCTTATTTCTTATTTATTTTTTTTGTCAGAGTTAGGTTGATGGTTGGACTAGATGATCTTTAAGGTCCCTTCCAACCTAGACGATTCTGTGATTCTATAGGGGTGGTGTTTAGGGGTACTGGCTGCTCTTGGTTTGTGGAAACATCTACCTTCCCACAGTCCTGTGCAAGGCAAGGCTTCCTCATTGCTTTTGGAGCCCTGGGGAATTGAGGCTCATCCTTGTGTTAAGTTCAAAACTCCACCTCAGCCTTCAACTGGGGCCTCTGTAGCAAGTCTCCCCCCCAGGGGGTGTCATCACCACTTGACCCCTATGAGTTCCCATCTCCCTGCCTCCACCTTAAAGCGCATTTTCTCAGCCTGTGTGAGACAATTAACTTCTGATCCCACCTCCCAAGGTCAGGACCTGTCTGGAAAAGGGTCTAGTAGCCTTGAGATGTCCAGACACAGGAGATATTGAGGGATGGTGCAGTGATTTCCAGAGCTTTCCCCTTCTGTGTTAAATAACTGGAAAAAAGCATTCTTTTTTTCATTAAACATTCATTTGCAAGTGGTGAGGTTTCTGAGGGTGCGATTAGCTGAGTTCTCCTCCTCCATCAGCTTTCTCCAAAGCTTTTTGGGATCACTCTTTTTCTCTTTTTCTCCTCATTTTACGCTTTCTTAGCCTGTTTGCAACTTGCTTAGTTTTTCCTGGACACTGAGCAGTGCAGATCCTTGCTGGTCTCAGCCAGAAGTGAAGGCAAAGTAGTGAATACAGGAGATGAGATCTGGCCCAGTTACTCCTCATAAAAACCGAAAACACCTCTGAAAGAGCATTTCTTTGCATCTAGACCTTTTTTCTTCCATGTGCTGCCTCCTCTAACACCGTTTCAGCTCTCCAAGCGCGAACCCTGCTCTCTGGGTGGCTTTTCCCTAGGAGTACCAGGGCTAATGAGGCAGCTCTCCTGGTCCTAGGTGGGAGTATGCAGGAGGAAGATGGGGATCATGGGCAGGTCTTCCACTGAGTGGTACTTGCCTGAGCATCTCCCTCTTGCCACCCAGGTGTTGGCAGCTGGGTGTCTCAGATGACCAGTGGTTGATTTGCAATAACGAGGGCTGACTGATGGAGTTACAGTGGCCCGCAGCCAAACCAGCCAGGGTTTGCAGGCTCCCACCACGTACCCAGGCTCTGCACTGGGGGACTGAGACAGATTCTTCTTAACTACATCTATCTGCCTTTTTTGGTTGGGTTTTTTTTTACTTTCTTTTTTTTTTTTTTTTTTTTTTTTTTTTTTTTTTTTTTTTTTTTTTTTTTTTTTTTTTTTTTTTTCCCTTTTGCCCTAGTTCCTGTTTGTTTTCTCTCTTTTTTTTTCCATTCAGCCACCCCAGCCACCATCAGCATGTCTGACCCCCTACTTCAGCAGGTGTGAGGCCAAGGTACAGACTTTATTTCCAGGAGCAGGTTCTCCATGTGGGGCGGCTCATATTCAGCAGGTATCTGTAAAGTTCTTGGGCTGGCTTCCTCTTCTTCACGGTGTCCGTAAGTCCTGCCTTCACTCCTAGCTTCCCCTTCAGCAGTCCTTTCCAGATTTCTGCCTTGGAAAACCCTTCTCTTGGAAAGCCCCTTCTCCTCATCCTCAGCTTCCCTGGGTGCCAGCAGCTTGGTGGCCAGATCCTGGCGAAGCTTTATTAGCTCTGTTCCATCACTAACGTGGCTTCTTGCTTTCCTGGCAGGAGATGGTTTGCATCCCCCCTGCCCTGGTCCCATGGGTCAGTGCATTTCTGCAACCAAAAGGGCTGTGAGCGGTGGGCAAAAGGAAAATTTGGGGTCTCAAACTCCTGTTGCAAGCTTTGGCTGAGAAAAATGAGAAGTGGCATCACTCCCTTTCGTTCAAGGGCAAGAGAAGGCCCATCTGCTCCTACCTTCCAGCAGTTAGAGGATAGGACACAGCTCTGCCCTGTTTTCCTCCTGTAAAATGCAAGGAAGAGGGTTTCTGGCCCCTTGGAAATGCTCTGTAGCAGGCAGGTGGGTGGCTTTGCTCTCTCAAATGATCAGCTTCTGAAGAGTTAAAGTACTGTGTAAAAGAGTCCTCAGTTAGGCCCCTGATGATGGGACATGTCACCTCTGAGACGCTTTGTCAGGCTGGTTTTCCCACGCGGGTTCATGTTCCCTCTACACCCCAAAGGCTGGTTGTATGCTGAGGGACCCTCCTGCTGTCCCCTTCTCTCCCCCCGCCGTCGCCCTGGGTCTGAAATTAGGGTTGAGATTGATTAAGATTTATTCTTTTTAATTAAGATTGAGAGGCTGGAACCCCAGGGTGCACCAGCCTCAGGAAGAAGGACAATTATGCAGCAATTACACAGCCTTGTAATCACATTATACATGGGATTGTAGACTGAGATCTACCAAAGCCATTGTAAATGGGTCATCAGCAAACCCAGGAGATGCTAAATGACTTGGGCACCTTCAGCTCCTTGCCAAGGCGCTGGGATTTGGGTTGGAGAGGAGATGCTGGCTGAGAACTGATATCTTGGTGAACTTCTGTCGCTGTCACCTCCCAGCATCTATCAGCATCTCCCTGCCCCGCAGACATCTGGTCCCCTCCCCTCTTCTCCTCTTATTGAGTGGATGCCTCAGCATCACTGCAGAGCTGGGAGACGGCGAGTGCCTCCTCCCAAACCAGCATCTCTCAGCTCATCCCTCTTCCTACTCCATGATGGTACACGGGGCTCCCCAGCTCTGAGCAGCCCTCCTGGTCCCTGCCTTTTACTCCACTTGGAGAGGAGTAAAAACTGGGCAAGCTTACGCCATTCCTCTTCATAACACTCTCCCAGGGGCTATTTCCAGCCTGGGGGATTTCCTTGGGAGATGAAAGCCCGACTGTGTATGCACAGGGAGATTGAATCAAGCCATAAAAGGTTTTTTGGAGACATTATCTGAAAGGTCAGGCATCTCTGACTTGTTTGCCAAGCTGGCATCGCTCAGGGTCTTGGGTACATTCCAGTTTAGGTCTCCTGGTTTAGAAATACACCTTAACCTGGCTTATCCAGAGCCAGTTTGGATTTTTCTCCAGTCCCATATCCCCAGGGTGGCAAAACGTCCACACGGGTGCCAGTGATGGGGACACGGCCTCTTTGCTCCCAGGATGGCCAAACTTCTGCTGAAACCCACCCTCTTGTTAGGAGGGAGCAGAAGCACTAGAAGGACGAATTCACTCTTGTTTCTCTTTGGTTTGGTGCTGGTTTTAAAAAAAAAAAACCCTAAATGGATTTTCCCCTCCTTTCAAAGAGCTGGGCAGCAGCATGGGTGGTGTTCCCTTCCTGCTGGACCTGCCTTTGGACCCTGGGAGTCACGTCATTCAGTGTTTCTTCTGCTGGATGCAGAAATTTCAGATTCCGGTATCGTTTCCTCTCCTGGTTTTCATTCCCTTAATTCTTTCTCTCCGGTCGTTTCTAATTAGCAATGCTAACCCACGCTGCACTTGCCTTTTTATCCTCCGCTAAAAGCAGGCTTGGGCTGGAATTAAATGGAGTGATGTGGGCTCAGGGCTGCTTTTTTCCTCCGAGGGAGTTGGGGTACGGGGTCAATAGGAGCTGTGTCGAAGCCAAATAGGTTGCTGATGTGGTTTATGAGCCTTAGGATGGCGTTAACCCAGGGGAGCTCTTGCTACCCTTGCCTGGCTGACCCCGCTCTCCTCTTGCTTGTAGAGAGCAAAAAAAAAATAAAATGCTCATCAACAGGGCAAGCAGGCTCAGTGGCAGAGAAGGTGGCTCTGGTGGGTCCCCGACCTCAGGGGAGGTCACACCTGAGTGGCACGTGAAGGGGAAACCACACCCAAAAAGTTACTTTTCTCCTCCCCATTTTTCTAGGAGAACAGAGAAGTCCTTGAGGAAGCAGCATCCCTTTGCCTAGTGATGCTCCGCGCTTATCCTCATCTGGCATTTCTCGCTCGCTGGCTTCTTTTTATTCTTTTCTCGCAGTTTACAAATTAGTCAGCCTTGCCCAGTGAGGGAGAATTGATTCTTATGGCGAAACACCTTTTTTCTTTCTTTTTTTTTTTTTACATTTTTTTTTCTTTATTCCCTCTTTTTAAGCCTCTAAAAACAGCTTTTCATTTCCCCTGAAAAGCAGCCGGGAGAGCTCTGAGACGAACCCAGACACCTTGTCACACTTGCGGAGAGCTGCAAAAACAGTCTGCTCCCCCCTCGCTGGGCTGGTAGTGAGAAATTTTCCTTTCTGGGCTTAAAAGCAGTGTCTGGAAAGCATCTGGGGAGGTTAGGGCTGGCTTGCTGGTGGCTTTTTGGCAGGGTGACTCCTTAGACCCTTTCTAGCTGGTGTAGGGAGCTACAGCTGTGGGACCTAGGGGATGATGAGGTGGGAGAGAGGATTCTCCTGCCCCCTTGGGAATGGAGTTGTGTTGTCCAAGAGGGGCCAAGGCTTGGGGTTGATCTTGCAAAAGGGCTGAGCATCCCACCCTGTGCGAGGGGGTGCAACCACTGCCTGTGCCCCTGCGGCATCCTGTGAGCCCCCATCCCTCCTCCTGACACCGGGGAGCCCCAGTGCACCTGGGAATGGGCAAATCTGGGCTGAAAAACTCCTCTGCTGGGCTGTTTGGGTTTAAAAGAACTTGTAAATTTGGGCTCCTTCAGCAGGAAACCCTGAAGCCACTTATCCAAGTAGAGTGGTTTGGGACATTGACACCTTCACGAGGGTTTGTTGGGCCACAAGGGCAGACAATGGCCCCAAAGCCACCCCTGGGGACACGGATGGGGTGCCTGAGGTGCTGTGTTCTCACCCCCAAAGCCTGACATTCTCTGTGCAGCCAGAGGTGTGGAGATTCCTCATTGGGCTGCTGCGAAGATGAGATGCTTGTGGTCAACAGCATCGTGGGAGGTACATCTTGTCTGCCAGCCCATCCCCCTCTATTCTGCACACCCGACTGTGTTTGAAACAGGGGAAAAAAATCAATTAAAAAAATATATTTTGGTCCAAGACTTAGGGTAGTTTTTCAGCCACAACATCCAGCTGCTGCTGGAGACACAGCAGAGAGGTTTCTCCTATGTCTCCAGCTCCATCAGTAAGTGCTGATGGCAGTGGGGAGGGGACTGTGAGGTCTCCAGGGGGGTTACAGTGACTAGAGTTTCAGTGTCCATCTGTCTGCAGGATGACTAACCCTGGAGATGTGCACAGAGCTAGATGCAAGCCTGATCAGCTTCCTGATCTGGCTGGCAACTGGTTCTTGAAGGAAGGATGGGTTCAAGGTCAGCAAAGACCACATGAAGGTCCTGCATCACCTTCAGCTGCTTTTGAAGCCGTGCTGGGACTGGGGAGAGAGGTTGCAGTGAAATCCTCCCTCCTCTCCATCAGCTGCAGCAGGACCAGGGCTAACGATGCTGGGGTTTCACCCAGTTGAGATACTGGGATGGGTGTCTGCCCCACGGCTGGGGCAGGGCGAGGGATGGCAACCCACCCATGCTAACCCCCGGCTGGCCCAGCCCCAGCACATGTCATTGTATTCCTGAACACCTTAAAATCCCCTCAGCCGCTCCAATTTATGGTGTTTTCCCACCTCTTTTTCTCACCACGAGCTGCGGCATTTGACTGCTGGGTCTGGCACCCGCTACAGCATCCCCTGGAGCCATCAGCTTTGCAGCAACGGGTCAAATGACCCAGGGAGAGGGAATTGTATATGGAAAGGCAGGAGATGTCATTAGAGAGAAGCCGGGAGTCGGGAGAGAACCTCTGGGCCCTTTTTTTTTTTTCTTTTTTTTCTGGTGGATGAAAGGAGCTTACTGCAGTGAAGAGCGTTATTATATTCAGATTCCCATTTAGGCTTCTCCAAGTTGTACAACAAAAGGAATATTAAATGATCTTGCAAAATTTATGTTACAAATCAATGTAACCTGCATAAATCAAGCCAGACGAAGCAAGAAGGTAAGGTTTGGAGTTGGTTTTCTTTTTTTTTTTTGTTCCCAGGTGCCTTGCTGTGACAAAGACGCCGCTTTAGAAATGAAAGATGATGCATCTGGCTGGAGAAGACCTTAGAAAAATGTCATGCCTTCAGCCAGATTCATCTCCTCACTCCCTTTTTTTTCCTCTGACTGGATGAAGAAGAAATCACTCCCCAACTGCATGGGACATGGGGGGGTTATACACATTGCTCAGAGCTAAAACTTCTTGTAGACATAGGCAAGTGTGCGGGCAAAAATTGGGATGGCAGGGGTGGTGGGACTCTTGGATGAGGAGGAAATCTGTGATCAAAATCCGGATAGAAAAGCTGTCTTGGAGCCCCTTTGAGTTCTCCAGGTAAGGAAATCAGCTTTGGCCTGTCTCAAGCTCATTTTGCCCATGAAGTTGTTTCCCTGAAGGTATTTATGTGTGCAGGGTGTGATGGTGTGAAGCTGCCTGGTATAAACACCCTGCATCGAATGTCCAACATGGGTGGACATCTATCCCTCCCTCCAGGCTTGGACCTGCAGAGACTGCACATAAGATGAAGCTGAAGAATCGTCAACAAGGAGCAGTTGGAGAAGATCCTCCTGCTGAGCTACACGTGCAACACATACGCTGGAGAGCAGGCAGGGAGGCAGCAGGTCCCATGTGACCCCAAGGGGTTTTTCCATGGAGGACCTTTCCCATTGGTGTCCACCATCTCTACCCTCCAGTATAACAAGCATGTCTAGGTGACGTCTCTCTTGGCACAGTCCCAGCAAGGCTTTTGTGAGATGTTCCTGCTCTTCCATCTCCTGGTCAAGAGGGAACATGAGGTCTATTAGCTCTTCTAGTTCTTCCTCTAGAAAACAGTACGTTTCTGGGTGCTTCTTCCTTGGATCAAACAGTCCAGGTGGTTAAAGTCCTGCTCCTGGCCTGATGTCCTCCCACCCTGTGGGAAATGGCCACGTACAGCCTTCAGCTTTCCTCTGCCCCTCACCAGGCATGGTCCCTTCTCCTGGCCACCTCTCCATGAGCATCAGTTTTGGGTGGGAATCATCCCACTTGCCCAGGCAGTGCCGATCTCTGCAGGGGATGGAGCTGTCATAAAGGGGCCAAATCCTCTATTATCAGGGCTTTGTGGCCACGAACAAACTGGGCCATGGGAGCTTTCCCTGCCCTGGATTCCTGTTTTCCATGCTGAAGACCTCAGTTGCATTTATGGATCCCACCTTTGCAAAACACCTGGGTGAGTCCCAAACCTCCTCAGCACCTCCACAGATCCAGCACAAAACACTTCCATAGATCCAGCAGGGTCGTTTTGAGAGGTTGCCAGCAAAGGAGAGTAAATATTTGTACAGTGATTGACGTCACCTAAACCTGCTAAATATTCTGAGGCCATGGGTCAGGGCCACCAAGCAGGGGTTACGCATCTTGGCTCTCCTGAGATGGCTCCGTGGTGAGACTCCAGAAGACCTTAGCCCTTTGCACTTGCTCTTCTAAATTTATACCCTTTACTCTGTGAGTTGCATGAACAAAGAGCTGAAACGGCAGCCGTTAAGATCTCCCTAGCTGTCCTTCCACAGGCCAGCCCTTCTCATGTCCTGCTGATGCTGTCTGGGCAGAAAATGTTCCCTCTTCTCCAGGTCTAACAATCTGATTTTTCTCTGGGAAGGTTGGCTTTTACCTCCCATCCCCATGGCTCAAAACTGCTCCTGTTTGCCTTTGAGCTACAGCATCTTCTGTGTTTGCTTTCTTCAACTTTCAGAAGGAAAAGGCCTGCAAGTTATTCAGTCACTGGTCGCCCTGGTTTTGCTTCTCCTTCTGGCGAGTGTTCAAGTCCTTTGACGATGTCTGGAGGCTGTGGGAGGTGAGGGCATGTTACTGTCCCATCCTTTGTCACTATTACCTGTCCTGCACCTGCGTGGGTACCCTGAGCATCGTAGAATAGAATCATAGAATGGTTTGGGTTGGAAGGGACCTTAAACACCATCCAATTGCACCCCCTGCCCTGGGCAGGGACACCTCCCACCACACCAGGTTGCTCCAAGCCCCCTCCAACCTGCCCTTGAACCCCTCCAGGGATGGGGCAGCCACAGCTTCTCGGGGCAACCTGGGCCAGGCTCTCACCACCCTCACACCAAAGAAGTTCTTCCCCACATCTCAGCTCAATCTCCCCTCTTTCAGTGTCAAACCCTTCCCCCTCCTCCTATGGCTCCCCTCCCTGATCCAGAGTCCCCCCCATCTCTTCTGGAGCCCCTTGAGGGACTGGAAGGGGCTCTAAGGTCTCCCCGGAGCCTTCTCTTCTCCAGGCTGAACCCCCCCAACTCTCTCAGCCTGTCCTCCCAGCAGAGGGGCTCCAGCCCTCCCAGCATCTCCGTGGCCTCCTCTGACCCCACTCCAGCAGGTCCATGTCCTTCTGGTGTTGGTGGCTTTGATTATCTCAATTAATATTTGCACAGACTCTCCCCCCACGCTCGCCCGTCTTGATGAAGCCCATGCCGCAAGTGTTTATTCTCATTATCCTCCGGCTGACGCAGGATCACCTCTTCAGAAGCATCTGTGGCTCAGGAGGTCCCTGAACTGTAAATTCTCTTTTATTATTTTTTTTTTTTTTTTTTAAGGAAAACATCAAAACTGAAGTGTGGGGACCCCAAACCTTCAGGGTAAAAAAAAGCTGGGGAGGGAGGAAGGAAAAGGAAAAACAAAGGAAAAAGCCCTTCTCCATTGAATTGCAAATGTGAGCAAGGACTGAACTGGGATCACAGCACAGGGGGATGGGTTGTCAATGGTTCCTGACTTTTCTTTTCTCTCCTCTTTTTCCTTCTCCAGCCAGGTCTGTGGGAACCTGGTTCACCTGGATGTGGAGGAACTGCTCTCTGCAGCCTGGGCTGCCCACCAGCTCCTGGTTGAACACGTGGACAAGGTGAGATCTTGGGGGTAGAGGGGGAAAGTCCATCCTGTTACCCTTTCTTCTGCTGTCCCCCGTGTGCTGGCCATGCTGATGGACTTCTTCACCCTGGCAAAGCACTAGAAGCCAGTGCAGTGCCTTGCAATAAAGGTATGCTCTTGAGTTGCCACAATTGGCTGTTGAAGTCTTTCCGTTGGGATACTGGATCTGGCCTCATGGCACAGAGTGATTGGTGTGGACAAGGCTGAAATGGGGGCACCTCATGCACCAACACTGATCCTGCTCTCCTGCTCCAGCCTCTACCAACTGGGGAATACTGGTCCTTCCTATGGGGAGAAAATGATGGGATTTCATCCAGTCTCCAGCTATGGGTGCATTTTGCTTCCATCATCCCAACTATCCCATCTTCCACAGGGACTGTCTTGATGCCACCCCAACGTCGGATGTCTCACTGTTCAGCATGAGGGATCCCATGATCCCTGGTTGGAGCTACTGGGAGTCTCCTCTGAGCACAGGAGCCTTCCTGCTTTTCCTGTCGTCCTGTGGTCAGGCGGCTCATGCCAGCACCAAGGACGTGGGAAACAGATGAATAGGTCCCAAACCTCTAAGAATTATCACTCTTATTATTTTTTTACAGGTGGGGAAGCTGAGGCGAGTAGCCACCGTGCACCTTGCTGTGGAGCAAGGAAGGGTTGGACTTGGTCATCTTCTCAGAAAGGCACAAGCCATCAAAGGGCCCTAAATCTCCATGAGGGTTAAAGAAGGAGAAGTGAAAAGCTCCAGGAGTTCATCCACCCTCAGCCAGGCTGGCAGGTACAGCAGAAAATCTGCTGATATAGTCAAGGTCCTAATAAGTTTGGGAGCGTCCAGTGGCCGGTCATACGGTCGGCCGCCGCCGAACGGCTTTTATCACTCCGGACACTTCTGCTGACACGGAGCAATTAGTTTTGTAAGGGACGGTCCCGGGGCAGGGATCAGGGGAAGGCTGAGCTAATGCTGCCTGACACACCTTGTTTAGGAGATAAGGGGAGGAGGGATGTTGGGAAAACCTCCAGGGAGGAGAGCCCTTCCATGCTGGGAAGGGTGTTGGGATGCTGGTGGTACCCAAAGCCCCTCCAGGATGCTAAAAGTAGTGGTTCCCAGGCTCTGGTAAGGAAGATCTGGCAGAGCTGAGGGTGTTTCATTGTTGTTCTGTTGGTCTGGGACATCTTAAAAGGCAGAGCATGATGATGAAGCCTAGACATCCCTCTCCACCTGCACGAGACACCGAAGCAGGTTTATCCCGATGTATTTTAAGCCAGACGTTGTTCTCCAACTGCAAGAGGAGAAGTTTTTTTAATGGATGGAGCATCTATTTTAGACTCATTAGGGCAAAAATTGTCTTGCGGAGGGAATTCACGGCTTGTGGTGAAGGTGAGGAGAGATGGGGAAGGCCAAACAATGCAGTCAGGGCTTAGCTTGTGACGGCACTTCTGTAAAATGAGGGACAAAAAGTCAATCTCTGCAAAAATTCAGAGCGAATCGGCCTGTATTTATTTACTCGAGGCATGTCACCCTGTTGCTAAAATCTGTGAAGACCTCAGCCTTGTTTTCCTAAATATTAGGGAGGAGGAGGGCTGGCCATGTCCACCTGAGCATCCCCATCCCGCTCCTCATCTCAGCTTGGCAGGGGGGGAAGTTGGGTACCCAGGAGCCTGCTGGGTCCCCGTCCCCTTTTAGCACCTGATAACCTGGCAAAACCCCTTCTCCTTCGCAAGCAGCTGCCTCCTTGGTGGCCACAGCAGCCCCAGCAGCAGCAGAAAGGGGAGGACTCATCCTGCTTCGCTTGCTGTAAGGTACGTGGAGGTACCTGCTAAGGCTTCCTGATGATGCCGTGGGCACCGGCTCCTGATTTATCCTCAACCGATCGAGGGATTGTTCCGTGATGAATTTCTTAGGATTAATTACACCGCGTCCCTGCTGAGATTTTTAACAAGATTATGCTTCCCCAGCCTTGCTGCCTCGCTTTCTCCTCCTGCTTCTCTTTCCTTTCCATTTCAGAGCATGTTACATGCAGTAGGATTCACTTCTGGGGTGGTATTTTTTTCCCCCCTCCTGGGATGCTGGGGAGGAAGAACGAGCAGCGGCAGCAGCTCCATCATGGGAGGTTTTCACCCCGAGCTGGGGCATGGGGGAGCGAGTCCCTGGGTGATGCTTCACCACCTGTACTGGGTTCAAGACGTTTCTTTGCCATGGGAAATGCTGCCTCTGGTTTCACCAGGAGGGTGGGAAGGTGGAACCCGCTGGAGGTGGTGGTGGGACCCGGTGGATGGAGATGGGGCTGGTGTTTGCTGGCTCCTTTTCTGCTGCGGAAGCAAATTCCCTCTGTTCTGGGGAGGAGGTTGCTGGTCCTCTCTCATCTGATCTCTGAGATAGGTGCTGATCCTCTCCTGGTGGCCCTGGCCCCGAGTTGAGACTCTCCAAGGTGGCATTGGGTTGTTTTGGGTTGTCCCCATGCCTGTACTTGCTGTCTCACTCCCGTGCTGCCTCCCAGCATTGGCAGATGCCAGGGGAGACATCGCTGTGCCTGGAGAGGAGGCAGCAAAGCCTGAGCTGGAGACTTGGGGAAGCGGAGGGGGAGATCAAAAACGTCTCAGCAGCAGGTTTTTCTCCAGCCCCGAGAGGCATTTTAAGTCTTCATGCGCCTCAAGTGATTGACTGCCTTCGTGCAGCTCAGGAGAAAGAGCTGCCTTGATTTCCCTGGGGCCACAGCGGCGAGGAGAGCACGTGCCCCCACAGCCGGGGCAGGATGGAAGTGAAGGAACATGATGGCATGGATGGGCTTTGTGGTTAGAGAAGCTCACAATGGCATTTTCCTCCAGCAGGAGAAGGGGCAGACGCGTTGCTCTGGGAAAACCCCAAGAGCTGGCGGGCTCTGCAGGGAGGGATAATGGGGTGCGAGCCACATTTTGGGGTGATTTGCCATCGCTGAGGGCAGTTCAGCACCCAGCCAAACATAGCAGGATGCTCTCAGAAATGTTATCCCAGGTCTGGGATGCTCAGAACCCTTCTTCTTGCCAGAAGTTTGCTGCTGAAACCCCCACTTCGTGCCTGAAACCTGATTTTCTTGCTCTGCATTATATATTTTCCCCCGTTGTATCCCTTATTTAGCTATTCACGGAATCACAGAATTGTCAGAGTTGGAAGGGACCTTTAGAGACCATCCAGCCCAACTCCCTTGCCAAAGCAGGGCTGCCCAGAGCACATCACTCAGGAGCATCCAGGCGGGGCTTGAAGATCTCCAGAGAAGGGGAGTCCACACCCTCCCTGGGCAGCCTCTTCCAGGGTTCTGCCACCCTCACCCCAAACAAGTTCTTCCTCAGATTGGAGTGGAACTTCCCATGGTCCAGCTTGTGCCCGTTGCCCCTCGTCCTGTCACTGGGAACCACTGGGAAGAGTCCGACTCCATCCTCCTTCAACCCACCCTTTAGATCCTTGGAAGCATGAATAAGGTCTCCCCTCAGCCTTCTCTTCTCCAGGCTAAAGAGCCCTAGCTCTCTCAGCCTTTCCTCATCAGGGAGATGCTCCAACTCCTCCATCATCTCTGTTGCCCTACACTGGACTCTCTCCAGCAGTTCCCTGTCTCTCTGGAACTGGGGAGCCCAGAACTGGATGCAGGATTCCAGTTGTGGCCTCACCAGAGCAGAGGGGAAGAACGACCTCCCTCCACCTCCTGGCCACACTCTTCCCTATGCAGCCCAGGGTCCCATTGGCCTCTTGGCCACAAGGGCACATTGCTGGCTCCTGGAGAGTTTACTGTCCACCAGGACCACCAGATCTTTTTCCTCAGTCATGTTTTCCAGCAAGTCCACCCCTAATCTCTAGTGGTGCCTTGGGTTCTTCCTCCCCAGGTGCAGGACCCTACACTTGCCCTTGTTGAACCTCAGGAGGTTCTTCCCTGCCCAGCTCTCCAGCCTGTCCAGGTCACACTGGATGGCAGCACAGCCCTCTGGAGTGTCAGCCAGCCCTCCCAGTTTGGTGTCACCAGCCAACTTGGTGAGGATACACTCAGTCCCACCCCTCTCTCTGCAAACCTTGCCTTTCTTAACCTGAATGAAGACATCTCTGCATCCCTCTGGTCCACGATGGACCCACGCTGTCCCGGCTCCTTGCAGCATCCCACCTGGCCAACCCCAGCCCGTCTTTCTGGCTGCTTCAACCCTCTTTCTGCCAGCCTCGTTGGGTGCTTCTGGGTCTTTAAGCAGAGTATAAATTACTTCTATTGAAACGAAGCTGGCTTTGGGCTCGCAGCAGAAATTCCCCGACCTCCTGGGTTATGGGGTTTAGTGGTTCTTTTTTTTTTTGGTTGGTTTTTTTTTTTTTTCTTTCTCGGTGGGATTAACAAGGTTAGTCGAGGAGCGTGAAGCCGATTTGGGGTTGATGCTATTCTGGGCTGGGTTTAGACGCCACGGCACGGGCGGGAGGGTGGCTTCCCGGCATCAGGCGGCTTTTGCTGGGATAAATGAGAGCATATTGATAATCAGCCTTGTACCAGCTGGGAGCTCACCCTGCTAAACCGTTTAAAGGGGACGAGCCTTTTGCTCACAAAAGGCTTCTCTCTGCGGGGTGCCCTCGTTTTGGGAGGAGGAGGTGGCTTTCTCTGGGTCCCCCAGGGTGTCTCCTCCCAGTGCAGGTGACAGGAGCCACAAGTTGACGTCTCTCTGCACCTGGGACCTCTGCATCTTCAGGGCTGTGTCGGATGCTGCCGGGGACCAGATTGCACCAGTTTGCTCCCCCCAGCCCTTTGCAGAGTGATGCATCCGCTTACAGACCACCTTCCTCTTGCCATAGGACCCGGGGACATGCCACCCCTCCTGTAGTTGGAGGCTGCAACTGGGTTAAACCAGCCTTCCCAGCTCCTCCTCATCCCTTATTTTCTTCACCCCTCCTTAACGAGGGGCAGGGCAGTCATGGGGGGAACCTGGGGGGGGCATTCAAATACAGGGGGTTGGCTTGGTTCTTTATCTCCAGGGGTGACACCATGTCTGTGGTCAGGCTCAGCCCATCCCCTGTGCACAGATGAGGGTCCTTGGGATGGGATGGGAGTGGCTGAGGGTGCTCAGCACCCAGAGAGGGGATGTGGCCAAAGGGACCTGATGGGTGCTACGTCCCCTTCCCTCTGGGCCAACTCAAGGTGTCCCCAGTGTCCCCTTCTCCTCCCCCTCTCTTTTCCACAGGGAGGGAAACTGAGGCGCAGCTGGGGCAAGAGCCCTCCAGCTTTTCAGTTCCTTCCTCCAAGACCAGTGAGGCCAGCTGGATATACTGGGAGCTGCTGAGACTATTTCAAAGGGGAACAGGGGGCATCTGGAAGAACTGGGCTTTCCTTCTGCTCCCCAGGGGCGAACGGCTAGAAGTAAGGTCTCCTTCATGGGGCAAAGATGCAGCAGCTTCCAAGAGGTGTAGGGAGAAGTATTTGGGGTTGCTGGAGAAAAAAAGGTGTTTGTGTCCCTCCCTCCCCGAGGAAAACCCCCAAACTGTTGTGATTTGGGCTTTTCTAGCTCCCATTTCCCAATTCCTTCTCCTGACACACCTGGATCCGGAGCAGCCGCTTCCATTTCCTCGCCAGCAACAAAGAAAATAAGCAGCTTCAGATGAAATTTCCACCTCTCCCCAACCAAAAAAGCCGATTTCTCTCTCTCACTTTTTTTTTTTTTTTTTTCCCAGACAGTTCTTGTCATTTTTTCAATTGCTCCTAATGGAGATGTCCATCATGGGGTGCTCCAGCGAGGACATTAACCCAGATATGATTCCAAGCAGGAAGGGATGCATTAATGACCATTTAAACCCATGTACATCGCTGGTCCAGCTGAAGATGATGGGCCGATTTCTCTTGCTTTCTTGACAGGTGAATTTTATTTTTTTTTTATTTTTTTTTTTCCTTCTCTCTTTTAAACCCAGCCATGTGCAGGGCTGGGGTTTTTCTAGCTGCTCGGGTCAGTTTCAGTCTTGTTTTGGCTGGGAGGGAGGATGAGCGGCAGGCTGAGATGCATCCAGACCCACAGCAAGACCTCCCACCCCTTCCTCCAGGAGGCGTTTCATCCTGCAGATCTTCTGCAGCAAATATTAAGGAATGGAAAGCAGTTCTCCCTAGGCGGGAATGGCAAAAAGGAGCTGGATTTGGGGTTTTGCTGGTAAAACCGGGGCTAACCCACACCAAGCATCCCTCCAGCCTTGACCGGAGCAGAAAACCTTCTTTTAAGAGTAAGTGCTGAGGTCCTAATGTTGCATTATATAGCATAAAGCAGAGTAATACTCAACCAATTACGCTAATGCTGCTTATTTGCTCTTGTTACAGAGAGTAATTGCTCACCCAGAAGCTATTAAATTAGATAAGAGCAGAACAAACAAAACTATTCATTTTATTCACTATATATTTATACACCTACCACTCCAGAGCATAAGCAGCAGCCGCTCGCTGGGTGTTAGCTATTCCACTTGTGAGCCAGACAAAGACATTTGTCACAGCTGTGGGTGGTGTTTCTCCTTTTAAAGCGGCTGTGGGGAAGGCAGGGGGGACGTGTTGGGGTTTATTTATCCTCCCTGCCATCGGCTCAGCTTCCCGCTGCGGGTTTTGGAGCAGGCAAGGTGTGTGTGTGTGGGAAGGGAAACTGAGGCACAGGGGGGAGGATGGCCGTGACCCTCCCCCTACCTTGACTGTGTCTGGTGAATTAAATGAGGGGTTTAGGGGACCCTGTTGCAGGGACACACCATCCTGGCAAGGTCTGGGGCCAATCCTGTATTAGTGGTGACTCACCGCTGTCCCAGCCCATCCAGGAGAGGCTGAGCTGCAGGCTGGAGGGTGACAATGGGTTAAATCTGGGGCAAATATTAAATACCTGAGACCCAGAGGGAATAGAGGGTGAAGAGGAGGAGGAAGAAGAAGAAGACCACCATGAAGAAGAAGAGGGTGGTGGGAGGAGGTTCATTGCTCCTGGTGTGGGGAGGTGGCTGCAGCATCCCTGCCAGCTGATGCCAGGTTCCCTTGGGGTCAGCAGGGGCTGGGGTTGTCTGAGACACCCCCAGCTCCCAGTTCCCAACTGGGCTGGGAGAACTGGGGCTGGGAGACAGCTTTGCCCTGCCTCTACCCTGCACAGGGTATGGTCCTACTGCCTGTTGGATGAAGTCATGAAGCAGCTGGTCCAGCTTTGCAGGAAACATCTCATCCTCCTCCTCCTCGGGGTCCTACAGGGAGGGATCGGGCACGAGGGGCGGGGGGGGGGGCTGCAGTGCCTTAACGAGGGTCTGCTCGTTAAACCAGCTCATTTAACCAGTGTTACTGCTGAGAAGGAGATGGGTCTTTGAGCTGGTGACTTGAGCCCCTGCGGAGGGGTTGGAGGTGCCTGGGGAGCATCAGCGGGGGGGGGGGGGGGGGGTTTGCACCCCCCAGCAACTGGAGCAACGCGGCGAAATTCAGCTGCTTCATTTGGGTTATAGACACATCCTATAAATAACCCACTCCAGAGAAGTCTGCTGCGAACAACGCGCTTTAAAAAACATGTTATTATCCACTCTGCCTCCCTAATTAATTCCATCTCCTGCCATCCGTGAGCGAAGCCTGCAGGGTACCCAGCGTGTGTGTGTCGGGTTGGGACCTCGGGGGGGGGGCCACTGTGACCCTTGAGTGGGGTGGCTGAGACCCCCGCAGGGGGATGCTGAGACCCCTGGCCGATGTTGCATGGATGAGTGAGACAGCGGTGGGTGGTTTTCAGGCTGCCGAGGCTGCCATCTGCTGATGCCGGGACAGCCGAGCCACCTCGGGTCACCCCTTCTGGGCTTGGAAACTCATGATGCCTGCATTAAGATTAAAAAAAAACAAAAATGCGGATTTGCACAAGGGAATAGTGAGTTCGTGTTATTCTAGGGTGTTACTTGGCGATTGGGGGTAACGAGCAGAGCCAGGGAGGGCGGGCGTTTGGGTTGTTGTGGTCCCTGGGTGCTGCTGCGCTGGATGTGGTTAATAATTACGGTGTCTTGGTGGAAGGGAATGTGTGGGAGGTGGGGGAAATCATAGAATGATTTGCTTTGGAAGGGACCTTAAACACCATCCAATTGCACCCCTTGCCCTGGGCAGGGACACCTCCCACCGCACCAGGTTGCTCCAAGCCCCCTCCAACCTGCCCTTGAACCCCTCCAGGGATGGGGCAGCCACAGCTTCTCTGGGCAACCTGGGCCAGGCTCTCACCACCCTCACACCAAAGAAGTTCTTCCCCACATCTCAGCTCAATCTCCCCTCTTTCAGTGTCAAACCCTTCCCCCTCCTCCTATGGCTCCCCTCCCTGATCCAGAGTCTCTCCTCATCTCTCCTGGAGCCCCTTGAGGGACTGGAAGGAGCTCTAAGGTCTCCCCGGAGCCTTCTCTTCTCCAGGCTGAGCCCCCCCAACTCTCTCAGCGCCCCCTCCCATCAGAGGGGCTCCAGCCCTCCCAGCATCTCTGGTCCCGCTCCAACAGGTCCATGTCCTTCTGCTGTTGGTGGCCCCAGAGCTGGAGGCAGCGCTGGGTGGTGGGGTTCTCCCCAGAGCGGAGCAGAGGGGCAGAGTCCCCCCTCCTCACCCCACTGGCCACGCTGCTGGGGATGCAGCCCAGGATGCGGGGGGCTTTCTGGGGTTTGACAATGGAGTGCTTTGGTTTTACCTGGTGGAAATCAACAGAGAAAGGTTGTTGTGAAGGTAGAAAACCTCCCCACAGGCTGGCTGTAACTGGGGTCCTTCCCCTGCACGGCTGGGTGCAGGCATCCCTGCCAGAGCCAGTGGTGCACCCATGGCTGCTTCGGTGCCTCCAGGTAGGAAGGTGCTGGAGAGAACCTCTCCCTTGGCTTCCCAAAAGAAGCTCTAACACCTTTTATCTTTGCAGCAGCAGTTGATGGATGCTCTTGAGCCTCTGCCCACTTCTGTGCAGAGCACGTCTCTCCCTGGGGCTGCTGGGTGAAGATCTCCTCTGCCCATGAATCCAACCCGGCTGCAACCATGGGAACACAGGGAGGCTGGAAGGTGAGGAGTCCAGAGCTACTGATGGTGATGTCCCTGGCAACGTCCACCCCATCTTCCCTGTCTGGGGTAAGCATTGTCCCTTAGCAAGGGCTGTTTTGCACTCTGGGGACCATGATGGTGGCCAGGATCAGAAGACCAGAGGAATTCAATGCCCTTGGGAGGGCAAGAAGGCAAATGGCATCCTGGGGTGCATCAAGAAGAGCGTGGCCAGCAGGTTGAGGAAGGTCATCCTCCCCCTCTGCTCTGCCCTGGGGAGACCCCATCTGGAGCACTGGGTCCAGTTCTGGGCTCCCCAGTTCCAGAAGGACAGGGAACTGCTGGAGAGGGGACAGCAGAGGCTACAAAGATGATGAGGGGCCTGAAGTATCTCCCTTATGAAGAGAGGCTGAGGGACTTGGGGCTTTTTAGTCTGGAGAACACTGAGGGGAGATCTGATCAACACCACTTAAAGGGTGGGTGTCAGGAGGATGGGGCTGGTCTTTTTTCAGTGCTGCCCAGTGACAGGACAAGAGGAAATGGGCACAAACTTGAAGCCCATAAGAAGTTCCACCTAAACTTGAGGAGGAATTTCTTTACTGTGAAGTGATAGAGCCCTGGAAGAGGCTGCCCAGAGAGGTGGTGGAGTCTCCATCTCTGGAGACATTCTAACCCCGCCTGGACAAGTTCCTGTGCAACCTGCTTTGGGTGGACCTGCTTTGGCAGGGGTTTGGACTAGATGATCTCCAGAGGTCCCTTCCAACGCCATATGATTCTATGATTCTAGGGCTTGTGTAGGTGAGAAGCTTCATGGGCTTTACTCTCACCTCGAGGAACACGATGGATTTTCCCAGCTTAGCGGAGAGCCAGGTTGGGTTGCAAAGCATTAAAGCCATCCAAACAGGCTGGCAACCCCAGGCAGGAGTTCTGGGGAGATAAGGGAGGGCACATTCCTTGTGCAGAACCGCTGAGAATTAGGGTGATGACAACTTTATTCAATTTACTGAGAGCTAAGAGAAGCCTCCGGGGAGACGCAGGCGCTCCTGCATGTGTGCTGGGAGCAGGCAGCCACGCAGCTTAGAAGGATGCTTCTCCTGGTCACCTTTAATGTCCCTGATGGCTGGTCCTACATTGAAGGCTAATTTGAGCTACCACGACAGGTCTCAGAAGCTGTATTTCTCCTCCGCTGGCATTGGTTCTGGATGCGATGCTCAGCGTGGGACCCAGAGCTAGGAATTTGGGTGAAGCCATGGGTCCTGCCAGCTTCAGCCCCCCATGGGTGACCCTGGGGGCTGGAAGCTGAGGGACAGGGTCTTCTGGGGATGGTGGGGTTCTTTCTCACCCTTTTGGGAAAAGAACCCCCCCGGATTCACATCCTGAGCTGCGCCTGGCTATAAAAAAACCCCAGAGGCGACGTTATCGAAGAGCTTCGCTGACATCCCTGATGAGGCCGGCATGCAAACGGGGATGCGAATCAGAAACGAGTTAATTATAAGCTCCGTTAAGAGCATGGGGCCGGGGGGAGGGGGGGCGAAGAAAATCACCTTTAATTGCTAAATCTGACAGATGAATGTCAGCGTAGAAAGAAGAAGAGCTGCGAGGATTCAAAAATACCAGGAAGCCAAGAAGTGGGTGTTTGGAGAAGGACCCCCATCCCTTGCAGACCCCCCCCCGACAGCCATCTCCGGGTGGGAGAAGGAGCTGGTGGCAGGGCTGGGACCTCCCTGCTCCATCCAGAGGTTTCTCCATGTAATTGCTCTTGAATTTTCCAGTGTTTGTGGTGTTTCCCAGGAGAAAGGGGGAGAGGATCCACCTCACCCCAAGCTTGATTTTTAGTTTTATTACCCCAGATTATAATTTTCCCCTCCTCTTTCCTTGCCTTCCTGCCTCAAGGTCAGCTCTAGGGAGGAAAGAGCTTGCACAACCCTCATTCAGCCTTGGAGTTCCTTCCCACAGGATGACAAATTCATGGAGGAAAAAAGACTTTTAGGGACAAAACGATCCAAAAAGTCCCTTTATCACTAACTTCTGGAGGATATATAGCATCCCTCCACGCTCTGCCTTCTCTGATACCCGCTCTGGGAAACTAGGGATACAAAGCTGAGGGGATCTCAAGCTTGACCAGCAGGTTGATGGAGGTCATCCTCCCCCTCTGCTCTGCCCTGGGGAGGCCCTATCTGGAGCACTGGGTCCTGTTCTGGGCTCCCCAGTTCCAGAAGGACAGGGAACTGCTGGAGAGGGGACAGCAGAGGGCTACAAAGATGATGAGGGGCCTGGAGCATCTCTCTTAGGAGGAGAGGCTGAGGGACTTGGGGCTTTTTAGTCTGGAGAACACTGAGGGGAGATCTGATCAACACCACTTAAAGGGTGGGTGTCAGGAGGATGGGGCCAGTCTTTTTTCAGTGGTGCCCAGTGACAGGACAAGAGGCAATGGGCACAAGCTTGAGCATAAGAAGTTCCATCTCAATATGAGGAGGAATTTCTTTCCTTTGAGGGTGGAAGAGGCTGCCCAGGGAGGTGGTGGAGTCTCCTTCTCTGGAGACATCAAAAACCAACCTGGACACGTTCCTGTGGGACCTGCTCTGGATGGACCTGCTCTGGCAGGGGGTTGGACTAGATGATCTCTAGAGGTCCCTTCCAACCCCATAGCATTCTGTGATTCTGGTTTGGCAGGCTCGATGGCTGGGGATGACAAATCCGCCTTTCCCTGGCTTATAAATCACCCCACGCTTAAAATCAAGAAACGGAGGGTTGAACGGGGGAATTTCAAGGCGTCAGTGGTACCTGCTGACCTCCGTGGCTGTCGGCAGCTGGCAGAGAAGAAGTTAAGGGCTTGTTTGCAGCCAGAGGGTGAGGATTTCAATGGAGATGCAGAGATATTAGGTTAGTGGTAAATGACGTTTCAAACCCATTCCCCTTCTGAAAGCACTTACTGGTGCCGGATGGAGAGTTGGGGTGAGTTATGGGGAGGAGGATGCTCACCGGGTTTCCTTCACCACCAGCTCCTCCATCTGCTGTCGGACACCAAAAACCCTGGGTGGGATTTGCTCAGGGTTCGTACCCTGTGCCAGCCAGGGGAAAGCCCCCCCCCCGCCTCAGTTTCCCTTCCCAGCAGCCCAGAGCAGGAGGGGGAGGTAAAAGCAGGGCCACCCACCCAGGCACAGGGGATGAGGGACGAGCAGGGGACACCCCACACCTCCCCGGTGCTCTGTCCCAGAGGGCGGCTGAGACCTGGCACGCTCATAACACCTAAGCGGAGTGTCTGAGCTGCAGCTTTCCCAGCGATCAGACGGGGATGGAGAACGTTAATTTTGATTCTTTCCTTTTAATCTTGATATTTTTTTCCTTTTTTTCTTTTTTTTTTTTCTTCTTTTTTTTATGGCCGGGGAGAGCAGAGTTGATGAATCACGTGAGAAGGAGGCGATTCCCCTGCAGCAGCGGCAGCACCAGCAGGTTTCCTTCTCTGGTGGGGCTGCAGCATCTCTATGTTTGGCTGATTTTGGGGGTGAGGGGAGGAAATTAATAGCAAGAGATTTGGCTCCAACAGGGACATGTGGCTGTCCTTGTCCTCTGTCACCCACTTAGCTGGGAGGCCTTGGTCCCATCCACTCGTCCCTGGCGGAAGAGATGATGGGGGATGCTGACCTTGCACCCGGGGCTTTGGTGGTCCTCGGGACGGTGGGAACTGGAGAAAAGAGGGGGATTTCTGCCATAGACGGTTTAAAACTGCTTGCGGGAAAAGTCTGCCATTCCCTGGAACAGCCCTGTTTTGGGGCAAGAAAGCGGAGATTCAAGTTCAGTTAAGTTTCCTTTTTTTTCTCCCCCCTGCTTTCCCTCAGCCAGCTGTCTTGAAAAATCAAGTCCGTCCTTTTAAATCCATGTTAAAATGGATTAAAAAGGAGGTAGGAAAATCCTGAGAGCGCCTTTTGGTGTGAGTTCATCATGGATGGAGGCAGAGGAGCCTTCGGGCCATCGTGCCCCACGGTGACCACGTGCCCCCCCTTGATTCAATAAGGTGACACCCAATTACTCACATGACTGATTATCTCAGATTGCCGAAAAATAACAATAATAGAAAACCAGTTTTTAGGTAATTAAGTTGCTGAGTAATTTAATCACTGGGGAATAAAACAAATTGACTGTAGTGGTAATTATTTCTGCAAAAGGAAAAGTGGAATGGACAGGCTGAGGGGTTAACTGAGCCTGAAATCTGGGGGTTGAGCCCAAATGATGCTGGGGGGGGGTCATTCCCCTGGCCAGCACTGCCTCAGTTTCCCCAGCTTCACCTCTCCCTCTTATTTTGGGAGCCACCCCACGATGTCCCCAGCTCTGGTGCTGGATGGGGGCACCCACATCCACCCCCTTATAAAAACAGGGGGTAAGAGAATGTTCTGGGGGTTGGGGGGGAGGGTTCAGCCCCTCTGCCCCTTTTTCCCACCCCACCCGGGGAAGGGGTTTCTGTGGGGCCGGGGTGGGAGAAGCCACTGCGGGGGTGGCTCTCCCCGCTGCTGTCACCCCAGTTGCGGTGGCACCTCAAGCGTGGGCTGCTGGCACCATCTAGTGGGGGTGGGACCCCCCATACAGCAGGACACAGCCCCTCCTGTCACATCTTGGTGGCCTGGGGTCCCGCTTTGGGACAGATGCCCTCCGGCCACCCCTTTCCTGCATCCTCTCTGGGGATGCTGAATCCACATGGGGGCCTTGGGGATGGGGGGGGTCGGACCCTGCATCTATGGGGCAGGGTTATGAGGCTGGTAGCCTGTCCCCTCGGCCACCACATCCTGGTGGCATCTCATGGGGAGCGGGACAGGGTGCGGAGCCACGTCCCTTGAACCAACCCTTGAACCAAACCTCTAGGGAGCCCCCTCACCACCCCTCCATCCCTCTCCTGCCCCACAGGAGGGGGTGGGGGGGCAGTTGGGTGGGGGGAACCCTGTCCCTGCTGCTTGTGTGTGTGTCCCCCTGCATCGCACCAAGTCCTGTCCCCACCCCAAACAAAAATAATCCCGGCTGGGGCCATGCGGAGGGGTGAGACCCACGGCCAGCCCCCACTGTGTCCCTGTCCCCAGTGGGGACGGGCGGCTATGGGGCGGTGGGGGTGTGGGAGGAGGATTTTAGGCCAGGCTTCCCTTCCTGGCCAGCGCCGCGCTGCCTATTACATCAACTCTGGTATTTCCAGTCCCTGCGGGGAGAAGGGAGGAGCGCGGGCGGGAGCGAGGGAAAGCCAAGAAAATATTGGGGGACGCAGGGATTTGTTGGGGGGAGGCGTCCCAGGGAAGGGGATTCAGGTCACACCGGTATGGTGCGGTGTTGGGGGTCCCCCGTGGTCAGGTTGGCTTTGGTCCCTGGTCCCCTCCTGGCTCCATCCCCGGTTTCGGGGCTGGGAACCAAAGCGGCGGGAGAAGGAGGGAGGGGGGGAAAAGGGAAAAAGGAAAAATCTACACGTGGAAAACGCACGTTCCCCACGGCCGGGACTTAAAGCAACAGGAAAGTGTTGGGAGGCACAAGGGGCAGCTCAAGGGACAGTGGGGGGTGACAAGGGTTGGGGAAGGAGGGGGCGGGGTGGGGGGTGGACGGACGGACACCCCACCTTTGGGGGTGCTGCCTCAGTTTCCCCAGATGGAGGGAAGGATGCTGCGATGCTTTTTCCCAGTCTCATTTCTCCCTCGAAATATCCCCCTGTGGATGCCAAGCTGGGGTCGGGGGGCTGTAAAAAAAAGGGGGGGGGGGGGTGAGAGCCTTGTCCCCCACTCCGGGGACCCCCTGAGACACCCTTCCCCTCTTGCCCCCGTGTGGTGATGGATTTGGGGTCCCCACGGGCTGGATCTGGGTGGCAGCGGGGTTGGGGATCCCCCCGGATTCCCTCCTCAGGTCCCCTCTTTTCCTTTAATATCTCCAGCCTGGAATTACAAACTGGTCTCTGTTTTTATTCCTCCCTGGAGCTTGTTAAAAACATTTTGTGCAGGACCTGTCCTCATTTGACATAGGGGGGAAAAAAAAAACCCCAAATTCCCACAAAGAAGCAAGTTCTGGGGGAAATCGCCCTTTTTTTGGCGGGGCACAGCGTCCCCTTTGATACAAAAGCTTTTGCGAGGGAGTGAAGGCGCTTCTCCAGGCCCTCACCGTGGTATCAGGCCTCCATGTGGGTCAGTTACTGGTATGAATTTGGGGCTCTTTTGGGGGGAAATGGGGTCCTTCCAGCAGCGGCGTGGGGCAGGATTGCATCGCGTTGCCCTGTCAGTGCTCTCCACAAGCCCGACTCCGACTTCGAGGCCATTGTATCACACCAAAACCCACCGAATTTGACCCAGAGTTAAAAAAAAAAAATGTAAAAAAAAAGAAATTTCAGGTGGTTTTTTATCCCAAGTGGATGAATTTTGCATGCAGCCAGCACCCTGCAGCCCTTCCTCCTGGCTCCCGGTGGGCAGAATGAGTGCAGGAGGTGGTTTCTGGGACCGAAACCCGCAGAATTCGACCCAAATATTGAAGGTGTGCATCGTGCTAGGGTTAAAAAAAGTGTAGAAAGCCGAAATTTCAGGGTTTCTTAATCCCAAGAGCACCCTGAAGTCCTTCCTCCCGGAGGGCAGGATCCGTGCCCTGATCCTGGGACCAAACTCACAGAATTCCCCCCAGATTTTGAAGTCTTGAACAATTCCAGAGTTGGGAAAAAAAAAAATAAATGTAAAAAGCTGAAACTTCAAGGTTTTTTTTATCCTGAGAACACCCTGGGCAGGATGAGTGCTGGAGGCAGTTCCTGGGACCAAAACCTGCAGAATTCCCCCCAGAATTTTGAAGTCATGGGCCACTTCAGAGTTGAAAAAAAAAAACCAAATGTGTAAAAAGCTGGAATTTCAGGGTTTTTTTTTTATCCTGAGAGCACCCAGAGCCCTTCCTCTCAGCTCCCAGTGGGCAGGATCTATGCTGGATGCAGTTCCTGGGACCAAAACCCACAGAATTCCCCCCAGATTGTGAAGTCGTGGGCCGTCTCAGAGTTGAAAAAAAAAAAAAAGAAGGGTGTAAAAAGCCAAAATGTCAGGCTTTTTAGCACCCTGGAGCTCAGCAGTTCCTGGGAGCAAACTCACAAAATTCTCCGCAAATTTTGAAGCTGTGGACCATTTCTGAGTTAAAAAAAAGGTGTAAAAAGCCGAAATTTCAGGCTTTTTTTATCCTGAGAGCACCCTAGAGCCCTTCCTCTCAACTCCCTTTGAGCAGCATCCATGCTGGACGAAGTTGCTGGGACCAAAACCCATAGAATTCCCCCTAAATTTTGAAGTCATGGACCATTTTAGAGTCGAAAAAAAAAATGCCAAACGTGTAAAAAAGCTGGAATTTCAGGGTTTGGGTTTTTTTTATCCTGAAAGCACCCTGGGCAGGATCTGTGCTGGAGGCCGTTCCTGGGACCAAAACTCTCACAATTTCCTCCAAATTTTGAAGTCGTGGACTGTCTTAGAGTTGAAAAAAAAAACCCAAACGTGGAAATTTCAGATTTTTTTTTTTATCCTGAGAGCAACCTGGGCAGGATCCATGCTGGAGGCGGTTCCTGGGACCAAAACTCTCAGTATTTCCTCCAAATTTTGAATTCGTGGACCATCTCAGAGTTGAAAAGAAAAACAAACCAAACCCAAACGTGTAAAAAAGCTGGAATTTCAGGTGGGTTTTTTTCATCCTGAGAGCACCCTGGGCAGAAGGTGTGCTGGAGGCAGTTCCTGGGACCAAAACCCACAGAATTTCCCCCAGATTTTGAAGTCATGGACTGTTTTAGAGTTGAAAAAAAACCCAAACGTGTAAAAAGCGGGAATTTCAGATTTATTTTTTTTAATCCTGCGAGCACCCTGGGCAGGATCCGTGCTGGAGGCTGTTCCTGGGGACCAAAACTCTCACAATTTCCTCCAAATTTTGAAGTTTTGGACCGTCTCAGAGTTGAAAAAAACCCCAAACTTGTAAAAAGCGGGAATTTCGGATTTTTTTTTTTTTTTTTTTTATCCTGAGAGCACCCTGGGCAGGGTCTGTGCTGGAGGCCGTTCCTGGGACCAAAACCCCCAGAATTCCCCCTGAATTTTGAAGTCGTGGACCGTCTTAGAGTTGAAAAAAAACCACAAACCAAAACCCCAAAGGTGTAAAAAAGCCGAAATTTCAGGATTCCTTTTTTTTTTTTACCCCGAGTGGCTGCACCGTGGTGGGCAGGATGCGGGCTGGAGGCGGCTCCTAGGACCCGGCAGCGCTGCTTCCCCATCCCTCCTCCTTCTCCCCCCGTGCTCCGCTTCCCTCCTCCTCCTCCTCCTCCTCCTCCTCCTCCGCCGCCGCCGCTGCCGCCGCCGCCGCCGCCGCCGGGGGAGCGCGGCCGCTCCGCCCGCCCCGGGAGCCGCTCCGCCGGGGGCTTTACCGGGATGGAGCGGCGGGGAGCAGGCTGGGGGCTGTGGGCAGCGCTGGGCTGGGGGCTCTGCCTTCTGGCGGGGGGGCAGGAGCAGGGGGGAGGCGGGCAGCAACCTTGGAGGCAGCTGATCCAGTGGGAGAACAACGGGCGGCTCTACAGCTTGCTCAACACCGGCGCCGAGTACGTCCCGGCGGGGCAAGAGAGACCGGGAGGCAACCGGTTGCTGTTGGCGGGAGCGGTGACGGCGGGAGGGGGAACGGGCAGCGTCCGGCGACAGGCACCGGCCCCCCCCCTCCAGCCCCAGCCCCAGCCCCCGCCGAGGCCCGGCTCGGAAACGGTGCGGGGCCAAACGCGCCATCCCTTCGGGTTCGGGCAGGTGCCCGAAAATTGGCGTGAAGGACCGGTGGGCGACACGACGGCTTCCCAACGCCTCCGGCCCGCCGCCCGCTCCCGCCAACCTTCCTCTTCCTCCTCATCCTCATCCTTCGCCTACGCCTCCGCCTACCCCCAATTCCCTTTCGCCCCCCAATACGAGCCCTACGAAGCCCCCCGGGCGTACGACGAGGCCTTCACCTATTACCGTAGCACCGGGGGGTCGGCGGTGGCTTCGGCGGCGGCGGGTGCCAGCGTGGTGTACCCCTTCCAACCCCGGGCGCGCTACGAGGACTACGGGGAGGAGCAGAGCCCCTACAGAGCCCAGGGTTACTACCCGCCGGCCGAACGCCCCTACGTGCCCCCCGCCCCTCAACCGGTCGACGGGCTGGACCGCCGGTACTCCCATAGCTTGTACCACGACGCCGGGGGTTCACCGGAGCAAGGTGGCCCGGACTCCTACCCCAACCAGCAACCCGCCGGTCGTGGGGTGGCATCGGCAGACAACCTGCAAGCTCCCGGCGGGACGGGGTACGGGGGGGCTCAGTACCCACCCTACGAGCCGCAGCCCCCTTTCCGGGCGCTGGAGCCCTACGGGGTTCCTCGCCCCGAGTCCTACCTGCCTGCCAGGAACCCCGAGATGCCACAAGCCGTCCCCGATAGCCAAGCCCGGGTCAGCGTGGGAAGTGTCTACAGGCCCAGCCACGGCGGACGGGGTGAGTCTCGGGGTTGGGGGGTGTCCCTGGGGTGGGTGGCAACTGGGATGGTGCCCCCCCAGGGCTTCCTCACCCATCACCCGGGGAGAAGGCATCCGCGAGGTGCCCACATCCTCTCCGAGGATGCTCTGGGGACAAATGTGGCCAAGGGGGTCACCAAGGGGCTGGGGCTGTTGGAGACCCTGCATGGTTTTTGGGAACAATGTTTGAGGTGGTGAAAAACGGGGAGGAAAGGGAAGGGTTGCCCAGGGGCACGTCCCAGCAGGATCTGGGCTTGAGGTGGATCTGGGCCGTGTCCCAGGCCATGCTGTGCTTGTGGCAGGGGTCTCTGCCATGTCCCAGGTCATCTGGCATTTGTGGGGTGCATCTGGCTGTGTCCCAGGTCATCCCATGCTCCTGAGGTGGGTCAGGTTCTTCATCCCAGGTCATCCCGTGCTTTTGGGGTGGGTCTAGTGGCATGTCCCAGGTCATCCCACCTTCATGGGGTGGGTCTGTGCTATGTGATGGGGACACACTCTGCTCAAGGTGGGTTATGCCCCGTGTTCCAGGTCATCCCGCATTGGTGGGATGGGTCTGCACCGTGTCCCAGGGCTGTCCTGCCCGCATGGGGTGGCTGTGTGCCATGTGCCAAGATGTCCTGCCTGCGTGAGGTGGCTGTGTGCTGTGTCCCAGGCCATTCTGCCCGCGTGGGATGGTTGTGTGCCATGTCCCAAGCTGTCCTGCCCGCGTGGGGTGGCTGTGTGCCATGTCCCAGGTTGTCCTGCCCATGTGGGGTGGCTGTGTGCCATGTCCCAGGCCATTCTGCCCGCGTGGGATGGTTGTGTGCCATGTCCCAGGTTGTCCTGCCCGCGTGGGGTGGCTGTGTGCCACGTCCCAAGGCCATTCTGCCCACATAGGGTGGCTGTGTGCCACGTCCCACACCATTCTGCCCACATGTGGTGGCTGTGTGCCATGTCCCAAGGCCATTCTGCCTGCGTGGAGTGGCTGTGTGCCATGTCCCAGGTTGTCCTGCCTGCGTGGGGTGGCTGTGTGCCATGGGCTGGGGTCACACCGTGCTCCTGGGGCAGGACGGTGCTGTGTCCCAGGTCACCCTGGCCATGTGCCCTGTGTGGGGGCAGACTGGATTCACGGGTGGGAGGGGGGATCTGTGCTGCCTCACCTGGGACCGATCACCCCCACCGGGGCCGCAGCAGGGGACCGAGGTGGCAGCAGGGACGCCTGTCCCTCCACATCCTACTGCCCCTGATCCTGATGAAATCCTATGGCTTTCGGCTGAGGCTTTGCCCAGAGTGGTTTTTTTTTTGCTCCGTGGTGAAGTTGGAAGCAAGGCTGGAGGGCGTGAGGAGCAGCAGCCTGGGGGATCTGTTCCCTGCCTGTCCCTTGGGAAACCCATCTCAGCTGGAGCCTCTGACCCGTCTGACCCCAGAACCCATCCAGCCCCATCCCTTGTTTTCTGAGAAAAGCCCATCCCAGAGGGTTCGTACTGGGGGAATGGGTCATCCCAGCCCTGCCCCGTTGCGTGCGAGTGAGTAAACACAGCAAGAGCAGCCGGGCTGGGTCAGGCCGAGGTCTCGCTGACGATGTGTGGGAAAGAGCTTGGGGACACGGCGTTTGTGCGGAGAGGATCTTCCTCCGGATCTCTGCCCGCCTCGCCGGGAGCAGCCCCTCCTGCTGGGAGAGGGATGGAGGGGTGAGGGATGAGGGATGGAGGGACGAGGGATGGAGGGGGTGAGGGATGGAGGGGGTGAGGGATGAGGGATGAAGGATGGAGGGGTGAGGGATGCAGGGATGGAGGGGTGAGGGATGGAAGATGAAGGATGGAGGGGTGAGAGATGCAGGGATGAGGAACGGAGGACCAAGGGGAGGAAGGGTGATGGATGAGGGATGGAGGGGCAAGGGATGAGGGGCAAGGGATGCAGGGATGAGGGATGGAAGGGTGAGGGATGCAGGATGAAGGATGGAGGGGTGAGGGATTCAGGGATGGAGGCATGAGGGATGCAGGGTTGAGAGATGCAGGGATGTAGGGGTGAGGGATGCAGGGATGGAGGGATGGAGGGGTGAGGGATGGTGGGATGCAGGGATGGAGGGATGCAGGAATGGAGAGGTG
>QJSC01014193.1:719197-750209 GCA_003697955.1 Calidris pygmaea
AGGGAAAAGGGAAAAGGGAAAAGGGAAAAGGGAAAAGGGAAAAGGGAAAAGGGAAAAGGGAAAAGGGAAAAGGGAAAAGGGAAAAGGGAAAAGGGAAAAGGGAAAAGAAAGGCAAAAGGAAAAAGGAGAAAGGAAAAAAAAAAGGGGAAAGGGAAAAAAAGGGGAAAGGGAAAAGCTAAGCAAAGCAGGAAGGCAGGTGTCTGGTGGGCACTGCAGGGCAGGGGACCTTCTCTCCTTCATCTTTTTTCACCATCTCCTTTTCTGGGGAGGAACCTCCCCCAGCAGAGGTGCTCGCTGGGGATCTTCCTCCCAGGGGGGTCTCAGGCTGAGCCGAGGGGAGACTGGGGCTGAGGGCGGGGGGGGAGACATTGGTGGCATTGACCCTCCCCAATGTCCCCAGCACCGCCTACACCCCCGAAACCACCGACTACGACGTGCGAGTGCTGCTGCGGTTTCCCCAGCGGGTGAAGAACCAGGGCACGGCCGATTTTCTGCCCAGCCGGCCCCGCCACAGCTGGGAATGGCACAGCTGCCACCAGTGAGTGTCCCCAAGTCCGTCCGTCCATCCCCACCAACCCTCCTTCTCATGGCAATTTTAAGGGGTTTTTTTAATGGCATTTCTCCTTTCTGGGGGCTTTGCTTTGAGGTCTTTGGTGGGGGGAAGTGTGTGTGTGTCACCTTGCTTTCCATCTGTGTCCCTAAAGCCACCAAGCTCCTGCAATTCATGTCCCCAAGGAGGAAGCTGGGTTGATGGGGAGCCCCCAGAATCACATCCGGGGAGGGCACGGTGCCATTTGGGGGCCGTGGAAGGCGGGGAGGGGGGGCGGGTATCACCCTGATTGTGCCCCCCCACCATTCCCAGGCACTACCACAGCATGGATGAGTTCAGCCACTACGACCTGCTGGATGCCACCACGGGGAGGAAGGTGGCCGAGGGCCACAAGGCCAGCTTCTGCCTGGAGGACACCACCTGTGACTTCGGCAACCTGAAGCGTTACGCCTGCACGGCCCATACCCAGGTGCATTTTTTTTGGGGGGGTGTGGGGTGGTGATGGTTGAAAGGCTCTTTGGGGTTCCCCCCACCCCAGCACATCCTGAACCCCTTTTTTCTCTCCCCTAGGGCTTGAGCCCTGGCTGCTATGACACCTACAACGCCGACATCGACTGCCAGTGGATCGACATCACGGACGTGCAGCCGGGGAATTACATCTTAAAGGTGGCCAGGGTCCTTGGGGGAGATTCGAGTGAGGTGGATTGAGAGCTGGTTGTGTGACAGGACTCAGAGGGTTGTAATTAATGGAGCAAAGTCAAGTTGGAGGCCTGTAATCAGTGGCGTCCCCCATGGGGTCAATACTCGGTCCAGTTTTGTTTGACATATTCATCAATGACCTGGACGAGGGGACAGAGTGTATCCTCACCAAGTTGGCTGGTGACACCAAACTGGGAGGGCTGGCTGACACCCCAGAGGGCTGTGCTGCCATCCAGCATGACCTGGACAGGCTGGAGAGCTGGACAGAGAAAAACCTCATGAGGTTCAACAAGGGCAAGTGTAGGGTCCTGCATCTGGGGAGGAAGAACCCCAGGCACCACTAGAGGTTAGGGGTGGACCTGCTGGAAAACACGTCTGAGGAGAAGGATCTGGGGGTCCTGGTGGACAGTAAACTCTCCATGAGCCAGCAATGTGCCCTTGTGGCCAAGAGGGCAATGGGACCCTGGGCTGCGTAGGGAAGAGTGTGGCCAGGAGGTGGAGGGAGGTCGTTCTTCCCCTCTGCTCTGCACTGGGGAGGCCACAACTGGAATCCTGCCTCCAGTTCTGGGCTCCCCATTTCAAGAGGGACAGGGAACTGCTGGAGAGAGTCCAGCGTAGGGCAACAGAGATGATGGAGGAGTTGGAGCATCTCCCTGATGAGGAAAGGTTGAGACTCTTTAGCCTGGAGAAGAGAAGGCTGAGGGGAGACCTCATTAATGCTTCCAAGGATCTAAAGGGTGGGTTGAAGGAGGATGGAGCCAGACTCTTCCCAGTGGTTCCCAGTGACAGGACGAGGGGCAATGGGCACAAGCTGGACCATGGGAAGTTCCACTCCAATCTGAGGAAGAACTTGTTTGGGGTGAGGGTGGCAGAGCCCTGGAAGAGGCTGCCCAGGGAGGGCGTGGAGTCCACTTCTCTGGAGATCTTCAAGCCCCGCCTGGATGCTCCTGAGTGATGTGCTCTGGGCAGCCCTGCTTTGGCAGGGGAGTTGGGCTGGATGGTCTGTAGAGGTCCCTTCCAACTTTGACAATTCTGTGATTCCATGATTTTTTTTTAGGGGCAAAAATCACCAATTTGGGGGCAGCTTGATATCTTCTCAACCATGGGGTTCGAGACCACACACCTTTTTTTGATGCCATCCCCTTAACGCGGGTTTAAGCCCTGCTTGTCCTCCCGCTTACTGAGTTTTAAGGGTGATTTCCCTTCCTTTCTTTTTCCCCCATTTTTAGGTTCAAGTGAACCCCAAATACATCGTCCTGGAGTCAGACTTCACCAACAATGTGGTGAGGTGCAACATCCATTACACCGGGCGCTACGTCGCCACGACAAACTGCAAGATTTCCCAGTAAGGAGACGTCCGCCTGTCCTTCCCTGTCCTTCCCTTGGCAAAAAAAACCCCACAAAATAGAGATGGGGGTTGGACCCAAGCAATTTAATTCCATTTCTCCTCCCCTTTTCTGCATAACCGTCCAAAAGTGGCTGGATTTGGGTTGGTGTCTCGCTCCCTTTGAGGTGTTTATATTGAATTTCCGTGTTATTCCGGGGAAAAATGAAGCCGTTCCAAAATTAACCCCCCCCCCTCCAAACTCTGCCTTTGAAATAACATTTTAAAATGTCTTCCCAAGCACGTTTCGCCAAATCTGTGTGGTTTGTTTTTCTTTTTGTCTTGCAGATCTTGATGGGAGCAGGGCCGGAGGGATGTCACCTGTCCCAGCCTCTGTCCCCCTCTTGACAAAGTGCCTGAGCTCCGGAGCCTCTGGAGCCCATCACCAGCTCCTCCAGACACCCGCACCCCCCCAAAAAAAAACCAAACCACCAACCCCAACCCTCATTTCTTCCCGTTGAAAGGAGGGGAAGTGAGAATGACTCTTTGAAATATTTTTTTATACTTAACTTTTCTTTAACCTTTGGGTTTTGGTATTTTTTTTTTTCCCAAATTTCCTAAGGGAAACCGCTGCTGAGTTTTAGCTGGAATAAAGGCAGGGTCCAGTAAATGCTGTATAAATGCTGTAAATCGCATATTAGCAATATGTAGTCTTTAACCCCTTTGGCATATTTTTTTGGGGGGGGGGGGTTGGATCTCCGGTGAAGGGATAGTCTGACAAATTGGCATTTGCAGAAAAGATGTGTCTGTCACGCTTAGTTTTGGTAAAGAAAATCTTAAAAATAATACTCATTTGTGTAAGTTGTCTGTTGTCTGTGAGAAGAGGGAAAGAGAAGACACAANGAAGACAGCCCGGATTCGGGGGTGCTGCCCTGGCAGGGATGCTGGACCCTTCTTCTCAATGCTGGAACGCTCTGGTTATTTCTGAGACCGAAGGTGCTGGAAATCCCGTCGCCTTTAATGGGGACATCGATCCCTCCGTTTGGCTTTGAAAAATAAGGAGGGAGCCCTTGAGATGACTGGAAGTCTTGTATTATTATTATTATTATAATTAATAATATTTTTATTATTTTCACAAGCTTTAAAACCAGAAATCATTAAAACACGTTGCTTTTGAGGGTCCGGTGTTTAACTGAGGCCACTGAGGGATGTCCCAGGATGTCCCCGGGACTGAGAAGGGGACGGGGACCTCTCCCAAGAGCTGTCCCACGGGAAAGTCAATGGCTTTTTCGCCTTGTCCTTTAATCCTGGATGGGGGGAGCAATGGGCACAAGACATGGGGGGAGGGAAGGTTGGGGAAGGATGCACCCCCTCAGGAAACCCCAGATGTCCCTGGCTCCCTGCCCTGGCTGGGGAGGGGGTGTGGGACATGGCAGCCCCCCCATGGTGACATCCTTTGTGCTTTGTGCCCTCCCCGGGGCAGTGAGGTGGATTGAGGCCTGGCTGTGTGACACAACTCAGGGGGCTGTCATTGTCAAGGACAATGTCATTGTCATTAATGGAGCGGGGTTGAGTTGGACGCCTGTGACCAGTGGTGTCCCTCAGGCGTCATTACTTGGTCCAGTTTTGTTCAACTTATTCATCAATGACCTGGACAAGGGGAGAGAGTGTATCCTCACCAAGCTGGCTGGTGACACCAAACTGGGAGGGCTGGCTGACACTCCAGAGGGCTGTGCTGCCATCCAGCGTGACCTGGACAGGCTGGAGAGCTGGGCAGAGAAGAACCTCATGAGGTTCAACAAGGGCAAGTGTAGGGTCCTGCATCTGGGGAGGAAGAACCCCAGGCACCACTAGAGGTTAGGGGTGGACCTGCTGGAAAACACGTCTGAGGAGAAGGATCTGGGGGTCCTGGTGGACAGTAAACTCTCCAGGAGCCAGCAATGTGCCCTTGTGGCCAAGAGGCCAACGGGATCCTGGGCTGCGTAGGGAAGAGTGTGGCCAGGAGGTGGAGGGAGGTCATTCTCCCCCTCTGCTCCGCACTGGGGAGGCCACAACTGGAATCCTGCCTCCAGTTCTGGGCTCCCCATTTCAAGAGGGACAGGGAACTGCTGGAGAGAGTCCAGCGTAGGGCAACAGAGATGATGGAGGGATTGGAGCATCTTCCTGATGAGGAAAGGCTGAGAGAGCTGGGGCTCTTGAGCCTGGAGAAGAGAAGGCTGAGGGGAGACCTTATTCATGCTGACAAGTGTCTAAAGGGTGGGTTGAAGGAGGATGGAGCCAGACTCTTCCCAGTGGTTCCCAGTGACAGGACGAGGGGCAACGGGCACAAGCTGGACCATGGGAAGTTCCACTCCAATCTGAGGAAGAACTTGTTTGGGGTGAGGGTGGCAGAGCCCTGGAAGAGGCTGCCCAGGGAGGATGTGGAGTCCCCTTCTCTGGAGATCTTCAAGCCCCGCCTGGATGCTCCTGAGTGATGTGCTCTGGGCAGCCCTGCTTTGGCAGGGGAGTTGGGCTGGATGGTCTCTAAAAGGTCCCTTCCAACTCTGACAATTCCGTGAACCCGTAAACAGCTCCTGCCCCCTCCCACCAGGTCCTCTCCCCTCCTGCCACCCTCCCTGTCCCCTCTCCTGTCCCCGCTGACAGCTCCTGGCACCCCCACACTGGGTGAAGAAGATGTGGACCTGGCAGCCCTGGGTGGGAAAGCAAAGGTGCCACCGTAGGGGAGGACAGAGAGGAGAGGCGGAGCTTTGCAGAGGACACCAGAGGTCGGTGGGAGGCCAGGGTCCGGGAGCGGCCTCGCTGCGGAGCNCCCTCCCTGTCCCCTCTCCTGTCCCCGCTGACAGCTCCTGGCACCCCCACACTGGGTGAAGAAGATGTGGACCTGGCAGCCCTGGGTGGGAAAGCAAAGGTGCCACCGTAGGGGAGGACAGAGAGGAGAGGCGGAGCTTTGCAGAGGACACCAGAGGTCGGTGGGAGGCCAGGGTCCGGGAGCGGCCTCGCTGCGGAGCGCCCACCCGCCATCCGCGGGGCCCCACCAGCGCCTACCGCGGGGAGACCCCCGGAGCGGCGGAAAGAGCGGGGCCTCGGGGTTGCCGGGGCCGGATTGAAAGGGAGAGCCGTGATTGGGCGAGACGGGGATGGAGGGCGGGACCGTATTGAAGGAACGGGTCGGGATTGGGTGGAGCGGGGCGGAGGGGCGGGGCCGGATTGAGCGCCGGGCTGGCATCGGGCGGAGCAGGGAGGGAGTGGGGGATTGAAAGAACGGGTCGTGATTGGGCGAGAAGGGGCAGGGGGGCGGGGCCGTATTGAAGAAACGGGTCGGGATTGGGTGGAGCGGGGCGGAGGGGCGGGGCCGGATTGAGGGCCGGGCTGGCATCGGGCGGAGCAGGGAGCGAGGGCGAATTGAAAGAAGGGATCGTGATTGGGCGAAGCGAAGATGAGCGGGTTTGGGATTGGTCGGAGCCGGGCACCGCCTCGGGTCGTGATTGGTTGGGTGGTGCAGGGGGGTGGGGCGGGGTCTGTAAGGCGCATGCGCAGTGGGTGCCGGCGGCAGATCCGGCGCGGAGGCTGAGGGGAGCGGAGGGTGCTGCCGCCCCGCGGGCCATGGGGCGCCGGTGAGGCGGGCCGGGGGGCACCGCGAGCGGGTCTGGGCAGCACCGGAACGGGCCTGGGCGGCGCTGGCGGCTTTAGGGACCCGTGTCGGGCTGGGCCGGGGGGAGCCGGTTGGGTTTATGCCCCGTAGGGGAGCGTAGGCCGCGCCCAGCCCCGGCGGGGTCGGGCAGCGGCGGCGGCCCCGGAGGTTCGTGTGTGGTGGGGCCCGCAGGGGTAGGGGAGGCGGCCGGTGACCGTCGGGGCGGTCCCGAGCGGGGCTGGAGGGGGAGCGGAGAGTGGGGGAGCGGGGCACGGCTCCTGCTGGGGCTGGAGGAATAATAGAGCTAAAAACAAGAATAAACCTATTATTATAACGTGTAACGATAAATGACGCGCGGTGAAGTGTAACCGTCTCTACTAAAGCCTTCCCGGGGCGGGGGGTGCCCCCGGGGGCCGGTTCCCCCCGCCGGAGGGGTCCGTCCCCCCCCCGTTCCCAGCGCTTCCTCCCGGGGCTGCGGGGGGGTTCCCGCCCCCGGTCCAGCACCCGGGGGGTTTCTCGCCTCCCCGGGGGGCTTCGGAGCTGGGTTGAGGGCGACGGAGCCGGTTTCTCCCGGGTTCGGCACCCCCGGGAGTGGGGCTGGGGGGTGCTGGGGCACCCCTTTTGGGATGGGGAACGGGGGCTGAGTGGTTGTTCCCAGCCCCCGAATGCTGCTCAGGGAGGGAATTGTGGGGGGAGCGGGGCCGTGGGACCCTCAGTGGAAGTGGGGTGCCGGCAGGGACCAGGCCAGACGAAATGTCCGAGGTGGGGCGAGTGGGCAAGGCTGGGGGGCAGCGCTGAAGGTGAGGGTGGGACAGCGATGGCAGCGATCCCCAGGGGATGGCGGGGATGGATTTATGGCCCTGTCGACAGCGGGAGAGCCAGGAGCTGCCTGCAGCAGAGGGATGCGGGAAGATGCTGGGCTGGGGCTGAAATACAGCCCCTGGGGCTGAAGTAAAGAATCGGGATGGTTCGGGCTGGACAAGACCTTTAAGATCATTGAGATGATGCCGACGTGTTTTTTAAATACCCCCAGGAGCAGCAACTTCACCATGTCCCCTGAGCAGCCTGTTCCAGTGCTGGGCAACCTTTTAGGCGAAGAAATACTTCCTAAAATCCAATCTAAACCTCCCCTGGTGCCCCTTGAGGCTGTTTCCTCCCATCCTATGGCTTGTTAATAAAGTGAGGCTGGAGCTCAAAGAGATCTCCTGGGGCTGAAATCGATGCTGGGGGGGGCGAAATATGGACCTCGGGGCTGAGGCTGACCCACCGGGGGGGGGGGAGATGTGTGATGGGGGTGGCCCCCGGGCTGGGATCCCCCGGACCCCAGCTCCTTGCCTGGGAAGGAGGCAGGGACAGGGCTACCGGGACCCCCCTGCTCACCGTAGCCACCGAGGTCGTCCAAGTGGGGCCTCTCCTGGCTCCGTTTGCCCTGACCCCCTGTCGCAGGAGGACAGGAACACCGAGGGGAGCAGGGACACAGTGGGTCCCCCTCCCTGGGGACAGGATGCAGAGAGGGGTCTGGAGGTGACCGGGGGAAGGACCGGACCAGAGGGAGCTGGGGCAACACCAGGACAGCAAGTCCCCAAGTGGCTGTGGGGCTGTCACTTGTCCCCTTCCAGGAGGGTCCCCCTCCCAAAATGCACCCTCCAGAAGCAGTTGGGGTCCTTCCCTGCATGAGCTGGAGCCCCCCATGCACCCTGCTCTGCCCCCCCCCCCCCCCCCCCCCCCCCCCCCCCCCCCCCATCCCTCAGGAGCTGTGGCCAGGGGGGACACAGCTGGGATTCCTCTGGGGGACTGTCCCCAGTGTCACCCCTGAACCGCTGGGGGATGGCGCGCTCCCTTCCCCGGCAGGGCCACCCAGCCCAGGCACTGGGCCACCCAGCCCAGGGTGCCATGGCAGCATGGAGGCGGTTTGTCCTTCCCAGGCTTTATTGGTGTCTCTCCCCAGGATCACGCCGAGGCGCGGGTGCACCTCCTGTACCCCACGGCCACCGCCAGCACCGCCCCGGCCAGCCCCATGCCAGCTACCACGTACATCAGCCCCGTCCCCACGCCGGCCACCGCCGTCGCTCCACCTGCAAAACCAATGGGAAGGGAGGGAGGGGGGCGATGACTGTTAGAGGTTGTCACCTCGGGGTCTGGTGACTAGTGGGGACTGGTGGCTAGTGGGGACTCACCCTGACCCCCCTCCTGCTGCTCTCCCACGGTGCCGGAGTCCCTGGAGAGGAGCACGGGGCCGATGACCACGTCGGCTTCAGCCTCTTTCCCTGGGGAGGAAGGAGCGGTGAGATGGGCTCGGTGTCCCCTGTCCCCCCAGCCCCGTCGTCGTGTCCCCGCCAGGGGGGAAGACCTTACCCTTGGTGTCGTGGCGGCGGAAGCGGCGGCTGGGCCATCGGTCCAGGGGGCTCAGCCTCCGGGAGAGCGCGGGGGACTCGCAGTTGCCCATCTCGCAGCAGCTACAGATGTCCCGGGTCCCTTCCACCGGTGACCAGCTGGAGCAGGGTGGGCCCATCGTCACCAGAGCTTCAGGGAGTGTTGGTTTGGGTGTCCCCCCCGTCCCCAAGCCCCAAGTCGGGGTCCCTGATGCCGTCCCCATCCCTGGGAGGGTGGCTACTCACATGTTTCTGGCTTTGTTGAAGGAGCAAGCCTTGTTCAGGGGGTCCGGGGCTTGGTCAACTGGGGTCACCTTCAGGTGGCAGGTGATGTAGATCTGCGGGGAGTGGACAGGGGAGAGAGGTGTGGGGACCCACGCCTTGGGTTGGGGGGGACACCAGCTTGGTTTGGGGTTGGCAGGGACACACACACACACACACGTAGCCATACCAGGTTCCTGGTGTCCCCCGCGAACCTGAAGACGTCGATCCTGAAGCGCAGCATGTCCTCCCGGGGCCGGGGGGTGATGAAGGCAGAGCTGGTGTCATCCATCCTCCCGTCAACCAAGCACCTGGGGTGGGATGAGGATGATGAGGGAGGAGGGGGGGGTGTCAGCATCCCGGTGGGTGTCCCCCCGGTGGGTCCCAGCGGGGCTCACCCGTTGTGGTCGATGATGGCGTAGTGGGGTGAGGAGTCGGTGCCGGGACTGAGGGCGGCCACGCAACTGTCCACAAACAACCGCAGCGGCGTGTGGCTCTCGGTGGCCACCTCCGCTTGGATGTTGAGGACGTCGCCCAGTTGGAAACCGGTGAAAGGTCTCTCGGCCGTCCAGTCCTCTGCAAGAACAGCACCGAGGTGACTGAGGAGGGTGGCCCCGGCTGTCCCTGTGGGACCAGCCCCAAGGCTGGAGCCCAGAAGCAGGAGCGCTGGTGTTTGCCGTGGAGGTGGGGGTTGGCTCCCCCACTTGGGGTGCTGGTTCCCCAAGCTCCTCCGTGCTGGGAATAGGGTGGAACCCCCCCCCTCATCCCCCCCAGACAGGTCGGGATGGCTTCCCACCTACCGTTCATGAGGCGCAGGGAGAACACCAGCCTCTCTTCCGCTGACAGCGTGGAGCTGAAGGGAGCCCAGGTGGGACGGATGGCGCTGCTGCTGACGTTCTCCCTCCTGGGCAAGGTCCATCCATCAGGACCCCCCACCCCATGCTGGTTCCCCCCCTTCCTTGGGGGTCACCCCGAGGCAGGGGAAGACCTTACCTGGGGTAGTGGCACTCGATGGGGATGACGGCAGGGTTGTTGCGGATGATGACGGGGTTGCTGGCGGGGCTGGGGTCGTAGTTGAGGAGTGTGCGGTAGATGAGGGAATCCGGCGTGATCTGGGCAGCAAAACATTGACAAACCCTGACAGAGAGGCCACCCCCACCTCCCGCCACCACCACCACCCGGCTGCGTGTCCAAACTGGGAACGGAAATCCAAAGAAAAGGGCCGGGGTGGGGAGAAAAGCCAAGGGAGAAGGGGATGGAGAAGGAGCCCTGCTCCCTTCTCAGCCAGCTGAACTTTCCCAATGGGCCAAAACACAAGTGAAATGGGTCTGATTTGGGGCTTTGCACCATTGGTGTGTCTCCAGCCAAAAAGGGCAAAAGCAGGTTGAGGGGGGGGGCAAAAACCAGTGCAGTTGGGGGGGAAATACTTGCTCGTCCTTCCCTTAGGATGCTCCCGGAGGGATGCCCGGTCCCTGGAGCTGCTCTGCGTGGGTGAAGTGATGCCGGGCTGTGGATCCCTGAAGTTTGGGGGAAGGTCTGAGGGGGAAGGTGGTCTTACCTGGACGATGCTGCCGCACTCGTGGAGGCCGGCGGTGAAGACAACGGTGTTGAGGGGGGCCGGGTTGAGGGTGGAATGCTTGCACGCCGCCGGCCCCAGCGTCAGGTCGGCGGGGTTGACAAGACGGCCGGTGCCGAAGAGGTCCCGGTGGGCCGTCACCACCAGCTGAGCCTCCTGGCACTGCACCGTCACCGGCCGCTGGCTGGTGGCGATGGCTCGAGACTGGGGATCCTCCACCCAGGACCAAGGGTGAGGTTCTGCCCGCGCCCCCCAGGAGAAATCCCAAGGCGGGGGGTAGGCGGCCACCTCGCCCCCAGCCCAGCAGAGAAGAGCCAGGATCAAGCCGCTTTCGGGTCCCATCCCTCCTTCTTCCAGCAAACCCCGGCGCAGAGAACCGGGGCTGATCCTCCAGCCTTTATATCCCCCCCCAGGAGCCGGAGCCCTCCCCGGGGCTAGCGTTTGGGGACCAATGGCACCCAAAGGCCAGCCCTCCTGGGTGCGGGGTGAGGGGAAGGCAGGACCCAGTCGTTTCCGGGGTGCCGGGACCCCCTGTTCCCGGGCTGCCCAAGGCGAGAGGAAAAACATCCTCGTCAGCCTCTTTGGGGAAGTTGTTTATAAAACTCAGCAGAAGCCGGAGACGGGGAGACTGGTACAAAGTGGCTTGTTTAGGTTAGAAGGTGATAAGGGGCTCCTCAAGGCCGCTGGGGAGGTGACAGGAGCGGGGTCTGCCATCCCAAGCTGGGGGCTTCCCATCCCGTCCGAGGGGGGACCCATCCCTGCCGCCCCCCCAGCCCCCCGGGGGACTTGGTTTTTCGGCTGGGATGCTGATGGGGGGGACCCACGTGCCCACAGCTCCAGCCCAAGCTGGGGCTTTCAGCATCTCCTTGACCACAACCCACTGATTCGCTCAGGGCTGACCCAGCGACAGCCAACGGAGCGCCCTCATCACTGACACGAGTGCGGCCGTTCTCAGCCGGGGGGGGGGCCAAACGCTTCTCCCCCCCCCAACTCCCCATTCCAGCCTCGGCAGTGAGGTCACCGGCTGCAGAGCTGCAACCTTTCGTTTTTTTTATCTCTGCTGCTCCCTTCCCCAGCTCTTGGGCTGCTGTTTGTTTTCTTGCCTTCAAGGAAGCAGGGGTTAGAGGAACCCGGAGTCCAGCCTCGCTGCCCCCCCGCCCCAGTTTGTATCCCCCCACCCCCCCAAAACAGGGGTGGGCATTGCCTGGATCCTCACAGCCCAGAAACAGGGAAAGCCGCTGGAAAATAAACCCGGTACGTTTCCGTGCCTCATTTATTGGAGTTTCTGTCCCTTCTTTTGAGCATCTTTAACTTTTTTTTTTTGTTAAAACACAACAGCATCCTGTTGGCTGTCCAAGGATGACCACCAAGGATGCTGGTGTTTCACACCCCACATCACTCTCCATCTTTTGGGGTGCCCCTGGCAGGCCTTCAGGATGGTAGAAAACCTCCCATTTGGATGTTTGAGCTGGAGCGGCTGAGCCCTTGCTGGGAAAAGGAAAAGAAAGAGAAAGTTTTGGGGGTGGACATCGCCCAGCCTCCTCCTAGCAGGAATCCCACCACCTTTGGAGCTGGGACTGGCTTGTGCCCGCCTCAACATCCCCAAAACCCACCCGTGGGAAGCTTGACGGGCCAGCGTAAAACCTCCTGCCCGCTCCCCACCTCGCCCCCAGGAGCTGATGCCCCATCTCTGGCTGCTGCTGGTGGCCCCAGGACTTCTCAATCCGTGTTTAAAATACCGCTGGCGTAGGAATGCCAGGGATTCCAGCAGGCTGAGCCCCCGTGCGTCAGGGAGATAACTGCTGTGGGCGATGCTGAATCAGTAAATAAGCAGCTTCCCCCCCACCCCGAACCCCCCCTCCACCTCCCTGGGGGGGAAACATCTCCACTCGGCCAGGTCCTTGGCTGCAAGGACCATGGGAGATGCGTGATCTCACCCCATGGCATCCCGGAGAACTGCAGCTCAGGGGACCGGCTCCGGAGTTAATCTGTGGGTCTCCAGGTACCAGGGCTTGGTCCCAGTAGGAGAATAAACCCCTCTGATGGGTCCACCTTGTGCTTACACGGCTAAGATGAGCAGAGGTGGGACCCCAGGAGGAGAAACGCCCAGACTCACATGGTTCTCCGTGAAAAAAAAGGGGATTTCTGCTCCCAGGTTGGCCCTTGCCAGGACCAGCTTGTCCCATCTTGACTCCAAGCACAGGAGGATGTTGGCCACAGACCAGCATGGTTGGGAAAGAGCGTGAGCTCACTTTTTCTTTTTTTTTTGAAGGATGCAGAGACCAGAAAGTCCCAGGGCACTGGACAAGCCCAAACCCAGTGGTTTCCCCCTTTTTAAGGGGGAAACTTTTAAGCACATCTCATATTTCCTTATAAAATAAAGTTTTAAGCCAGAAAACTGTCACCACGCGGTGAGGTCAGTGCTGCTGTTGAGTATCACCGGAGCTGGGGATGCTTCCCAGGAAGGAGCAGGAGCTGCTGGAGAGGAACGGCTGCTCTGGAAAGCCAGAGAGCCTTTCCCCATCCCCAATTTCTTTGTAGACCAGATTTGTCTGATATTTCTCTTCCCACCTGGAGCGAGGTGAGGGAGGGGGTTTCGCTTAAAACTCTCCTCCGTGTGTCCCAGCAAACCAGATAGTCCCTGCTCAGAGCACATGTGCCAAGGGATGGTTGGGGCATGGAAGTTCTGGAGAAGATGGTGACCAAGAAGGAAAGAGTTATGTGAAGATACAACACGTCAGAAACCACAACTTGTGGTCTGGGAGGTTCAGGTGAGGAAATATTTCTTCTCCATGAGGGTTGTGCCACCCTGGGCTGGGCATGTAGAGGTGAGGGATCTCCATCCATGGATGCTCCCAGCCTCAGCCACACCAACACAAGGCTGATACATCTGGTGGTGTACTGGAGACCTTCTGAGATCCTTTCCACCCCTGTTCCCATGCCCTTCTGCTCTTCCTTTCTGCCCCAAAAGCTGACAGCTCACAGGGGATGGTGAAGACTTCTCCTAGTGTTCTCCTTACCTCCTCCTTTGCTGCAATACAAGGACCAAACCCCTCCAGCGAGAGTCAGATTATACGGATGAGGAAAGAAGCCACGCCAACAACCCCAACCCAAGGTCAGTGGAGCTCCCCGATCCCTCCCAGAATTAATCCTGCATTTTTGGGCGAGGGCGAATTTGCTCTTAGATCCACGAGCAGCCAAGAGAAGGCATGGGACTGTGGTTTAGGTGACCCAAATTCCAAAGAGACCCCAGGACGAGGCGACATCTACCAAAGGGCGTGCAGCTGGGGGTCTCCAGGGTGCCGCGTGGCACCCAACGACGTGGGAGGCTGTGCAAGACACCACTGTCCTCTGTCCCTCACAGCCAAGATTGCTGCTCAAGCTCCCCTGGAGCAGGCTAAGGAGTTGCAGACCTCCTCCCGGCCCCTGAAAAACCAGCTCAAGAGGTGTCCATGCAGCGAGGAAGCCCCAGATCCTCACAGGTCCCGCTTTTTCCCCCTGAATCCAGCCATCTGAATGGGCTCTGAGGACAAACCCCGCATCCCAAGATGTTCAGCTGGCGGGGTGCAACAGGTCTTGGGGTTTGGGGCAGGAACATCTTGCCATGGCGGCTGAAGAGCCCAAGTTTCACCGCAACAGGAGAGAAAAGGAAAAAAAAAAAAACAAAACAAAAAAAAGCAAGTGTGACTCAGGCATGTCAGAAAGCCCCGTTTTGGGGGGGGAAGGGGGGAAGTTGGGGCAGAAATTCCAGTCCCTGCCCCAAGGACTGTTTATACGTTTCATCCAAGGCTCGTTACATACAACTATGTGTAAACAGTCCTTGAGGCAGGGACTGGAATTCCTGCCTCCGTCTGTCCCAGGAAGAGCCCGACCCACCGACCCTCAAGTTGCGCTCCCTTCCTCACCCAGCAAAGTTGGGTTTTTTCCCCCAGAAGCAGCTCCAGGCAGGAGGAAAGTGGTCCGAGTGGTCCAATAAACCCTTAGGTCCCCCTTGGCTTATTGAGTAAGGAGTTTCCAGCATGGACCTGACCCAAGCAGCTCCACAGGAAGGCAAAATCCTTTGAGGCTTCCTCAGTCTTTAAATTTGGAGAAAAAAAAAAAAAGGATAAAAGTCAAACCCAGTCATTTAAATGGGGTTGCTGGGTTTCCAGCAACCAGCCAGAACTCCTAGAACAGCAAGGGTCATGGAGGACCAAACCAGCAACTATGGCCAGCCCCAATACCATCCACAAATGGCCTGCAACTCAGAAGGTGGAATCACGGAATTGTTGGAGTTGGAAGGGACCTTCTAGAGATCATCCAGTCCAACTCCCCTGCCAAAGCAGGGTTGCCCAGAGCACATCACTCAGGACAGCATCCAGGTGGGGCTTGAAGATCTCCAGAGAAGGGGACTCCTCAAGTAAAGAGGGAGGTGGTTATGGCCAGATCCAGGACCTGCCACATAAACCATCCCCTTCCCTGGGTTTGCCCACCCTCACGAAGGCACTCTCCTAAGGGGGTGATCCTGCCAGTTGTGGATGAGGAGAGGTCCAACCACATCTGCTTGTCTCACCAACATCTGGAAGGGAGGATCTTTGAGCACTCCCAAGCCTTGGGTGACCCCTGAGGAGCACACAGGTGGTGAGGCAGCTCCAGCCACCAGGCTCTGTGCAAGTTGCTGCGGTGGTGACAAAGCCTAAGAGGCACGCTGAGACCTACCAAGCTGGGAGGGCAGTTCTCTCTGGACACATCCTCCTTCCCACTGGGACGGAGCGTGGAGCCTCCTGGAGGGCCTGGCCAAGCCACAGCTCCTCATCACGCAGCAGGAGTGGGCATCCTGGGTGCCTTCCACAGAAGCCCATCTAGAAGAGAGCTTGGTGAACAGCCCACCCTTGCAGTAGGAATCTTTCACACACTTTGTGGTCTCCTAGGAGAGGCCAAACCCTCCCACCCAGCTGGCCAACCCCACCTTCCTGGAAGGTGACACACCAGATGAGAAGCCCAAGCTCTTCACCTTTGGGCAAGCTTCTGTTCCAAGTTGCTGGCTTTGTTGAAGGAACAAGCCTCGTTCAGAGGGTCAGGAGCTTGGTCAGCCAGGGAGACCTTCAGGTGGCAGGTGGGTGGGAGAAGAAGGCAGAGGGGTTAGATTGTCATTTATCTTCACAGCTTTCCCATGCACCGTGAAAGTGGTCTCCAGTGGGACCACCATCTCCCCAGGACAGGTCAACCCCACCCTGTTTCCTTCAAGCCACTTAAGGGTTCAGTTACTGAAGCCCATCAGAAGGGCTTGTCTTGACCAGTATCAGAACTGGTCTTCAAGGAAGATCCTTGGCTCAGAGGGCCATGATCCAGGCCCAGGGTGACGTCAATCCTGCGTTGCTATGAGGCAGTTGCCTTGGGAATGTAATTCTAGACAAATTACATTAACTTCCTTAATGGAGTGAGGCTGTAGCCCCGCTGAGACAGGGGAGTCTGCTTGCTTTAAGGAGGATTTAGAGTTGGGGGGGTTCAGCCTGGAGAAGAGAAGGCTCCGGGGAGATCTTGGAGTCCCTTCCAGTCCCTCAAGGGGCTCCAGGAGAGATGAGGAGGGACTCTGGATCAAGGAGGGGAGCCATAGGAGGAGGGGGAAAGGTTTTAGACTGGAAGAGGGGAGATTGAGCTGAGATGTGGGGAAGAACTTGTTTGCTGTGAGGGTGGTGAGAGCCTGGCCCAGGTTGCCCCGAGAAGCTGTGGCTGCCCCATCCCTGGAGGGGTTCAAGGGCAGGTTGGAGGGGGCTTGGAGCAACCTGGTGTGGTGGGAGGTGTCCCTGCCCAGGGCAGGGGGTGGGACTGGGTGGTCTTTAAGGCCCCTTCCCACCCAAACCATTCTATGATTCACCAGATTGCTGGAGCCTCTTGCAAACCTGAACACATCTACTGCAAAATGAAGCACATCTTGCCTGGGTCTTGAGGGGGCATCATCGAGTTGCCCACCCACCAGGCACCTCAGCACAAAAGGAAAGGCCAGAAGGATGCCACTGTCACAGGGACACCACCTCTCCATAACCTGCAGAAAGGGCACAGCCAGCTCCTACCCACTGGAGTCAATGAAAGCACACTGGGGAGAAGAGCTCCTGTCTGGGATTGGGATGGCCACACAGTTGTCCATCACAAAGAGCCTCAGAGGTGCCTGGTTCTCTGTGTTGACACCAGCTTGGAAGTAGAGGACCTCTCCCAGTTGAAATATGGTGGAGATCCTCCTGGCACTCCTGTCAGCTGGAAGGAGAGGTCACCAGGCACTCGTGAAAGGGAAGCCAGCTTGTGGTTCACTGCTTCCACCCAAGGAAACCCCAACAGGCATGAAGCCCTGGGTACTCACCAAAACTGCACCAAGCCCCAGGAGCACTGGGGTGATACCAGCACCAGTTGTGCCATCTAGTGGAAGTGTGGCCATCTCAGGGTGCCCTGCATCAGAGAAGGCCCTCACCCAAAACCTACCATCCATGAGGCACGGGGAGAAGAGCAGCTTCTCCTCAAGGTGGAACAGAAGGGCACCCACATGGGTTTGGCTCCCATTGTCCCTCCTGGGGAAGGGATGCTCATGGTTAAAGGCTCTGTGGCAGCAGAAGGGCTCGCTCGGTGCTCACCTCGGGTAGTGGCACTCAAAGGTTCCTCTGCTCCTTGGGTAGAGGAACCACGGCAGGGCTGGTGCAGACAACGACAGCATTGCCAGTAAGAAGTAGGTTGTAATTTAGGCTCGTGTGGTAGACTTGAGCATCAGGGGTCACCTGAGGAAGAGACAAGACACATTATCCAGTCATTAAGAGCCCCGTTCCTTGGCTGCGCGCACAGAGCAGCGCATCTAAGGCCGGAGACTCAGTGCTGAGATGTTTCTTCTGGGCAGCTGCCAGCAGCATTGGTGCTGGAGGTGGACAAGCGGCTCTCATCCTGCCGCGGGGATGCTCTGGGCTGGGCCGGGAAGCTGCTCCAGCCTGTCCCAGGAGAGCCTCTGGGCAGCAGCAGAGCTGAAGGCAGAGATGCTTAAGATGATTCTTATTTATTTTTTTTTTCCTAATTTCCACGCCCCAGAACAAGAGACGGGAAGGTCTGTCCCCTAGGACAGAGGAGGGCGACTTCTGCTCGGGGCAGATTTAATGAAGGTATCTGCTGTGTGGAGTATGGGGAGATACCTGCTCACCCTGGTGGCCCAAGCCTCTCCCAGGGGAGAGAGGCCACTTCAAATGGAAGTTTTCTGTGAAGCATCTTCAAGCTACTGATGATGCCTTCTGAGTCACTGCTGGCCTGCTGCAGTGGCTCCCAGCACCAGGTCATCTTGGCTCCACCCTGGAGGTGGCAGCAACAGCTTAAGTAGCCCCAGGAGATGTAGATACCTCTGTTGTCATCAGGAAAACCTTAATTTCTCTGCCTCTTGCATGCCCTTCCCTGCTCACACCACCCCAAAGCTCACCCCAGACAAAGCAGCACAGCTTCTGCTGCCCCCAAAAAGCAGGTTGAGATGTTCAGCCTCTAGGAAAAGCTTTGGAGCATCTCCCTGAGCCCACCTACACCACAGCCCCTGCCAGTCTCAGTAGCCCAAGCCAACAAGGTGCAAGCCAGGAGGTGGACCCCCACACGCCAACATTGTTGAAGGCCACTTCTGTTTGGGTGGGGCTCTGCCCTTCTTGTGGGCCCTTCTGTTTGGGGGGGGACCCAAATCCATCACAAACCAGTTCCAGCATCTCTCCCTGGCCAGCCCTGGATGTGGGCAGGGTGCAGGCAGGCAAGGACTTGCCAGCCACCGTGGCAAGGATAGCTCTTTACAGTGACCGCAGTGGCACGTCCCACCCCGAGGTGCCTTCAAGGGACAACATCATCTGCCCTGGCTCTGCCCTGTCCCAAAACCAGCTGGGCTGATTCTCCTCTTTCGAAAAAGAACTTGGAAAGCAGCAAGCAAATGCCAAAGCTCAAGCAACCTTGGAAGGGTTGGGGGTAGCCCCAAATTCCTGCCGGGTAACGCCAAGAGGCAAAAATCCCAGAGCAAAGCAAACCCGAGTCTCACCTGGTGGGAGTTTTCCACGGCTGGAGCTGAGGGACGCTTCTGAAAGCAGAAAACCAAAGCCAGCTGAGAGGAGGGCAAGCAACGCTGGGGACATCCGAGAGGAGGTCGTAGAGAGGTGGGGGTCGGTCTCTTCTCCCAAGTCACAGGTGACAGGACGAGAGGAAATGGCCTCAAGTTACGCCAGGGGAGGTTCAGGCTGGATCTTAGGAAAAATTTTTTCACCGAAGGGTTATCAGACACTGGAATGGGCTGCCCAGGGAGGTGGTTGAGGCACCATCCCTGGAGGTGTTCAAAAGACGGGTTGATGTAGTGCTGGGAGGTATGGTTTAGTGATGGTCTTGCTTTTTGTTTGTTGTGTGGGTGTTTAGTTTTGTCAAAGTTAGGTTGACGGTTGGACAAGATGATCTTTAGGGTCCCTTCCAACCTAGAAGATTCTGTGCTTCTGTGATAGCAGCGAGAAAGGAGAGAGCAGAAGGTGCAGGTGGCTCTGGGGCCACCTCCTTGGAGGGTCATCTCTTGGATGTGCTACTGAGGCTGAAAACCAGCAGTGAGCTTGCAGGCTGGTCTGGACAGGTGCCCGCTCTGCCCAGCCACCCACCCATTGCACCCATCCTCCTGCTGAAGCCTTCCCTCCAGCTCTCCCACCCAGGTCTGCTGCCCTCCCACCCATCCCTGACCCACAAGCTCGGAGGTCGCACGCGCTGGGAAGGAAAGAAAATAAGATAATTAGTAGGATCATGCCGTTCCCCAGCGAGTTATTGCCATGCAGCATGTGAGGGCTCATCGGTGGGGGAGACGCCACCTTCCCAAAACCAGCAAGAGACCAAGGCACTATTCATCCCAGGAGGATTTATTGGCACAGCAAGGTGGGATGGAGAACCTGGTCTCCATAGGGACCTTGAAAGGGTTTTCCAAGCAGCCGCCGTCCAGGGCAAAGGTTCTGGTTTGCAGAGCCTCACTTCTTCCTCCGCTTCCGAAGTCTGGTGCTGGGCTTCTCACCATCTTTGCCCTTGGATTTGGGGCCTTCCCCCTCGGAAGCTGGGCTGTGGGGCTCCGAGCGCGCTGGGCTGGCAGAGGGGGCGGCAGGAGAGGGTCCACCAGGGGAAAGGACCACGGTAGCCACTGGGACTAGTGGTCCATGCTCCTGCGAGGTGCTGGGGGGGAATAACTCCAGCAGGTCAGAGGGCAGCGATGGCCAGTCCACGTCTGCGGTGAGGGGCTCCCGTGGGCTGGCCACGGGCTGCAGCAAGGGTCCCACAGCAGAGGTGATGGTGGCCATGGAACGGGACACGGCCCGGATCTCCTGGGTGGCAGACATCAGGTACCTGTTCGCCCTGAGCTGAGCTCGCAGGAGGCGATCGCCGATCTTCAGGAGCTCATCCGCTTGCTGCATGTTGGACCTGGCCCAGCCACCGAAATCTTCCTGCAGGGAGGCCAGAGAGTCCTGGATGCTTCTGGGAAGAGGCACAGCGTCCCCATGGGCTGACCCCGAGTCTTTCTCTGCTTCTTCATCCCTCCGCATCAGAAGGGCTGGAGGTATGGGTTGGGTGGGGGACATATCTCCTCCCTGGTCTGGACACACGTGTTCTCGGCTGCTGGAGGAGTCTGGCATGGGGGCACAGGGCTCGTGGTGGGCAGACAGCCCCGCTGGGAGACCTCCACGTGGTTGGCAATGCTCCCTGGGAGGCTCAAGGTCGAGGATCATGGTGGAATCATCATCGGACGAGGAGTCATGCTGGGGATCAGAGGTACCTGTGGTGGGGAGGGAGGCTGAAGGGAGCAGGAAGGGAGAATCCGGGAACAGGCTGCACAGGGAGGTGGTGGAGTCTCCATCTCCAGAGACATTCAGAACCCTCCTGGGCACATTCCTGTGCAACCTGCTCTGGGTGGACCTGCTCTGGCAGGGGATTGGAGGAGATGATCTCCAGAGGTCCCTTCCAATCCCATATCATTCTGTGATTCTCTGATCAGAGGGTCCCTCCCAGCCCACCTTGGTGGGGTGGAGAGGGGAGACAGAGGGATGACACCTACCATGGGATGGAGACGTAAGGAGTAGGATGGGAGGCAGCTTGTCCCCCGGAAACCCCAAGCTCCACCCAGGACATCACCCCTGGGCTCTTCTATGGACTGTCCATAGCCCATGAACTTGCCCTGGGGAGCTCAGTGCTAGAAGCCCACAGAGGGCCAAGGACACTGGTCATAGCCCAGGTCTGAAGACAGCAGCAGGGGGATGGAGGAGAAGAGTCTGCAAAGTCCCTGCACACATCACAGGTGCCAAGGCCTTCACCATTCCCAAATCATCAGCAGTCATGGACCTCTTGCCATTCCCGTTGGGGAGTGCTCCCAGGGAATATTTTGCCTTCTCGGTTGGATGTGCCATCCCAAGGCAGGAATCATCAACCCAAAAGGGGAACTGCCCCAGGGTGGTTTTGGACAAAGGTTGAGCAAAGACTAACTGGCTGGAGATCTGAGGAGCAGAAGTGATGAGGGTGGAAGGACACTAAGGCCTAGAGGATGGTTATGACCTGAACATGTCACCAGCACAAGCATTTTTAAGAGAGGACGTGGAGTTGATCCAACCCTTCAACTTGCTTCCTCCTTGCCAGTGCCAGCCTGTGTGAGCCCACGCTCCGTATGCCTGGTCTCCAGGTGCCACTCACCTCCCTTGTCCTTCAACCCACGGCACGGCTCCATCCGTGTTCCCTCCCAGTACCACTGCATCTGTGGGACCACCATACCCCACAAGAGCAAGAGACAAGCGTTGCTTTGGAAGTGATGGATGTCACAACTGCATCCCCTTCCCTGAGGGAGGTTGGAGTGTGCCCACCACACGAGCAAAGGCTGGAGGGACAGGTCCACCAAGTCACCAGGTGGAACGAGACTTGAAACCCATGGAGAATATGGTCTAACCAGGGATTATGACCTTCAACTCTGCTTTCAGTCCCCCCCGGCTCCCCAGCCCTCCTGGCCAAGTGCCTCCTCACCTGGGTGCCCCATGACGCGCTCCTCCAGCGCCTGCAGCCTGGCTCGACACTCAACAAAGACCCTGGGCTGTGTTCGGTCCCCAACTGCCGGCGGCTGCAGCCGCTGCAGCTCCTCCAGTGAGTCCTTGATGAAGGGCTGCATGTCCATCACCTCCTGCTCNGCCCCGCGTAGGTGGCCTCCAAGCCCCTTCTCTTCTGCTGCAGCCGCCGGCGCATGGTGCCCAGCTCCTCCTGCCGCCGTTGGGTCTCGCTGACGATGTCGCAGAAGGTGGCGTGATGGCTGTCCAGCAGTGCGCAGGAGCAGCACAGGGCCCTCTTGCACGTCCTGCAGTAGATGCTGGAAGGAAAACGGGAGCATCCATGACAAGGTGGCAATCAGGGTAGCAGGGGGACAGGGCTGCTCAGTCCTATCATGGACTCCCTCAATGTCCTAGAGCCCACCGGTCACTACTTCCCACCCATCTTCTCCGTGACAAGGTGGCAAACAGGGCAGCAGGGGGACAGGGACACCCTGCTCAGTCCCATCATGGACTCCCTCCATGCCCTAGAGTCCACCGGTCACTACTTCCCACCCATCTTCTCCATGACAAGGTGGCTTCTCCATGACAAGGTGGCAATCAGGGCAGCAGAAGGACAGGGACACACGGCTCAGTCCACTCATGGACTAGCCCAAAGAGATTTGTAACAAGAAACCACCCAGATGGGGACAGCCCTCCTTAGACTTACCTTACAACCTGGCTCCTGTGGGTCGGGTTGGGGCAGGACAAGTTACTGGTCTTCCTGGTGCCCTTGAGGAAGTCCTTAGCAGACCCTGCCCTGATGTCCATCACCCTCATGGCTTTGTGGCTCTCCCTCTTAAGGTAGTGCTGGTGGGCCTCGAAGCACGTGGTGCAGAGGAACTCCTCGCACTGGGGGCACCAGAACTCGCTGGCTTTCTTGCAGTTGCTGCAGAACAAGTCAACTCTGTCAACGATGTTCTTGTAGGTCTCGAGCCTGGCCTGCAGGCTGGTGAAGAGCAGGTTGTCCATGTCAGGGATGCCGCTGGCCTGCGGGATGGCCGTCCGGCAGATGGGGCACTGCCCCACAGACTTGTTCTTCCTCAGGCAACCGAGGCACAAGGTGTGGAGGCAGGTGAGGAGCTTGAGGTTGGGCGATTCCTTCTGGCAGCCCTCGCAAAGGATGAACTTGAAGTCGTCTTGTAGGAGCTTGGGGGGGAGGAAAGGAGAGAGGCAGAGGAATGAGCGCTGAGATGGGTTTTTAAAAGCTTCTCAAACCACATCTTGGGGGGAAGAAGTGACCTGCAAACCCTACTTAGAGTAACCAGTGAGCAACCACTTCCCACCAGTGATGCCCAGGTCCTCTAAACAGGCTGGAGGTTGCACCTGGGTAGGGTTGGATGGACGGGGCCTTACTGAGAGCTTCTTCTCCCTCTAGCAAAGAGGAAATGGGATGGTTCCCCTGGCTATGGGGCTGGGGGTGCTGCCGAGGGGCAGAGCAGAGGACGGAGCACGAAGGAAGCACCCAAGACCCCTGGACAACCCCCTGGACAGGCTGGGGACCATCCTCCCAGCCACCTCCCTCGCTCAGCCCATCCCTCTGGCCTCCTGCCTGGACCAGCCCCCCTCCCCCTTCCTCCCCCCCCAAACCGGAGAGGGGGAGAACACCCCAAAACTCTTCTCCCACCACCCTCCCCACCCCACGCCTTGGGGCTGGGGACTCCTTGGTGGCTTGGACCTCCCCTTTCCGAGCCCCGACGGAGCCCCCACCTGCATCCCCCCCCCCCGCCATCCATCCCTGGACCAGCCGCCGCCGCCGCTCACCCGGGGGCCGGGGTCGGGGGTGGCCATGGTGGGGGGGGACGTGGGGGTGGGGGGGTAACCGCCCCCCCCTTTTGCCCCCCCAGCTCCTGCCTGCGCTGCCCGCACTTTCGGTTTCTTCCAGGCTTCGAGTTAACTCCTCCTTCTTCTTGCGCAAAACCCGCCTCCCCCCACTCCGCCCCCGGAAAGCACCTCCCGGGCCGGCCAGGAGGGGAAAAAAGCCGAAGTGGGGGGACACCCCCCCCGCAAAAGCCCCCCCCCCACTCCTCCCCCAAAGGCGTTTCCCCAAGGAGCAGCATCTCCCCCAGGAAATGTATTGCAGTGTCCTGCTTGGGGGGGGTGAGGGGGGGGGTGGGGCAGGGACTGTCCCGTCCCCCCCGCCCTTGGAGAGTATTTGCACATCCCTGTTTGTCCTGGGGGGGGGCTGGTTGTGTCCTGGTTCTCCTTTATCCCTTCCTGCAGGGCATCAGTACCCTCCCCCAAGACACCTGCACCACGGGGACCACCACAAAAAAGAGGGAACCCCCCCAGCTGGGGGGGCTGGTTGTATCCTGGGGGGGCTGGTTGTGTCCTGATTCTCCTTTATCCCTTCCTGCAGGGCATCAGTACACCCCTCCCCCAGACCCCCCAAGCCATCTGCACCATGGGGACCACCACAAAAAAGGGGGACCATCACAAAAAAGGGGGACCCTCCCAGCTGGTGGGGCTGGTTGTGTCCTGATTCTCCTTTGTCCCTTCCTGCAGGGCATCAGTACCCATCCCACCCCCCCAGCCATCAGCACCATGGGGACCACCACAAAAAAGAAAGACCACCAGGAACACCTGGGGGTTTATCCAGCCTGGCAGCCCAAGAAGGGTCTCCAAAGCTTGGGCTAGGCTGGTGCCACCCAGCCCCAGCCCTTGAAGAAGACCTTTAGCAGGTGGTTTGGCCTGAAGGGCTCCATAAAACATTGAAATTCCGGAAACATTCTCCTCGCCCCCCACTTTCCCTCCCCCCTTTCCAACAAGCAGCCCCATCCATGGAAAAGGCCAGGCCAGCAAGATGTCCCACTGGTTCCAGCAAAACATCCTGGGGGCTGGTAAAGCCACCTGGAACTCCAAGGCATTTTAACCCCTGGGGTGCTGGGTGCTGTAGGGGGAGCTGAGCATCCCTGGGAGAAGCCGTGCCACATCCCCGATGGCTCTTCCTCGCCCTGGCAGGACTTGGTGTGTTCATCACACACCAAGGCAGTCACCAAGGAGTCACACCAGGCAGCCTCCTTGACTGGTGGCAGCAGCTCCCAGGCCCTGAGGTCCCTTGGGGCCACTGAGGCACGGAGTTGGGGGGGGGGGGCAGCCTCCATCCGTCTGCAGAAGTCATCAACCCACCGCCGCCCCAGCACAAGGCTGCAAGACCAGGTTTATTGTCCACGGAGAGGTGATAGAAAGGAAGCTTACAAAATAAATAAATAAATATCTATATATACGCCTATATACAGTCCACATCGCCCCCCACCCCACCCCAAGACAGACCTCACAGCGCACATGCAAAAGCACTTTGAAGCACAAATTAGCGCAATGACTTATCCCAAACCACTCTTCGGGGAAGGCTCAGGTAGCTCCAGGAAGGTCACTCCCAAATCGCCACCTCTGCCCCTTCCCCAATCAATGGCAGCGTCGTGCCACTCTGGACCTCCAAGCCCAACCCGCTGGTGGCATCCCAACCTGGTCCAGCCAGCCCTCCTGCCCCACTCTGGTTGCCCACCCCACCCCATGATGACTGTCCTTAGCCACAGTGTCCTCAAGCTCCTCCCAGTCCTGTCTACTCAGTCTGAGATGACCAGCCATGCAGGACAATTTGTGAGGGCAGCAGGACATCGTTCTCTGCCCTTGGTGGTACTTTGGCCAAGGGATCTGGAAGCAAACTGGCACATACTGGGGTGCCAACTGGTTCCCATCCCATAACATCATAGGGGAAGGATGGGCAAGGTGGGTAAAGACAAGGACAGGCAATGGCGCTTAGCCTCAGTTTCCCTGCTCAGGTCTTCACCCAGCTCCTGCAGCCTCCACGGGGAAGGCAGCAGGAGCTCCAGCAGGGCAAGGCCCCCGCCATGCAGCACCCCTATAACGTGTGTGTGTCCCCTCCCCGTCCTTCGCACACCTACAAAGACACATGCACACAGACACGCCCCCACACGCATGCTCTATCTCTGCTGCTTCATCGCCTTGACGAGCTCCTCAAGCTTCAGGGCGAGGTGCAGGTCACCCTTCACCTGCAGCTTCCCGCTCATGTAGGCACTCAAGGGGCGCAGGTCGCCCAAGAAGAGGTCCTGCAGGTCTTTCTCCGCCACCTCCAGAACGACGTCAGGGCTGCCCTCGGGCATACCTCGGCCAGCCCGCCCGCTGCCTGTAGGACACGATGGGTGGGAGAGGAAGAAATAGTCAGCTTCAGGATCCAGCCTTGGCTGCTGGCGTTTCCCCCCACTGTTCCGTAATGATTGAGTTGGGCCAGATGACAGACAAGGGCCTGGCAGGGGGAATTTGGAGACTGGAGTGCCCCTACTCCTTATGGAGACAAATTTCTCTTCTGTTGCTCCGATGTCCTGTTACGGTGGTCCACCTCCAAGCCCTGTAAGAACTTTTGCCATGATGCGCTGGTTTTGGCTGGGATAGAGTGAATTTCCTCCATAGCCACTAGTATGGGGCTACCACTCCAAACATCCCCCCCTTCCTCATTCTTCCCCCTTTCTAAGACGTCATATGGCACGGGATGTTCCTTGGGCAGTTGGGGTCAGCTGTCCCGGCTGTGTCCCCTCCCAACTTCTTCACCTACTCACTGGTGCATGGTGTGAGGACCAGAAAAGGTCTTGACTCAGCAATAAGGAAAACGTCCCTGTATTGTCAACCCTGTTCCCAGCACAAATCCAAAACATGGTCCCGTGCCAGCTACCATGAAGAAAATTAACTCTATCCCAGCCCAAATGAGCGCACGTGGCCACCAGGAAAACCATCAGCACCCAGAGGGGAATGGAATGGGGTGGTGGGAGGACATCTTCCAGCATGGCAATGGCCCAAAGGGCTGCCCATGCATGTTCCTCCATCACTACCCCCTTGGACTGGTGGCACAGAAGAGACAACAAACTCTGAGGTCACTGAGCCACCCCACTTGGCCAGCCATGAAGACACCTGGCTGCCAATTTTCTATCCACGCTCTCTTTCTGAAGGAAAACTCATGGTTTTAGCCTAAAAAAATTCTACTTCAGACTTCCACGGTCACCAAACTGCAGTTCTCAGCTGATGGACCCTGGGGTGCCTTTCATGGAGCTACCAAACAGGGTTGGTTTGGGACCACCTACCACCAAGCTCGGTGGGTTTTGAAGCATGCAAAGGGGTCACGGTCGTGAAACACCCTCCCACCTCCAACACAACAACCCCAAAGAGCGGTGACCTGAGGAGAGGTCTATGAAGTAGGTGCTCCAGGCGCCGCTGGGCAGGACGATGTTGACCTGGTAGGATGCTCCCACCTGGGTGACCAGGGCCTCGGAGAGGATGGGTTCTACTGCTGAAAACAGTTCATCTGCGCTGGGCTTTCTCCAGGTGCTGCCAGCGGTGGGGAGGAGGGGAGCGGTGGGAGGCTCCACCTCGTTCACTGTCTCCACGCTGTCTGCTGGGGACAAAGGGACAGAAGAGTGGTGAGGGGACACCTTTGAGCGGTGAACTTTGCTTGTCTGCATGAGCCCACCAGAGAAGGTCTGTGGTGCAGAGAAACCCACTTATCCAGAGAGTTTCCAGTTAAGCAAAAAGAGGACAACACGGTTTTGCCAGTTCCTACTGCCTGCTCCTCTGTCTGCCAGGGGTTATTCTTCCCCTGCTTCCAGGGGGTGGAAAATTATCGCTGAAAGAAACAGTGGGACACAAATTGGTCCAAGGTTTCCAGAAAAAAAAGATCCATGTTGCCCTCAGATGTGACTCTCAGCCAGCTCAGGCCTTTCCCTATGTTTGTCTGATGGGAATGCTGAGGTCCGAGCTGGTCTTCAGCCCGGGGTTCCTCAGATCTGCTCCTGCCCTCCCTGGTCCCACCTCCAACATCATGTTAGAAAGGTTGGTGGTCCTCTCTCCTTTCCCCTACCAGTTCTATCTGTGCTGTGCTTGTGGGAGCGTGATATCTCCCAGACTTTGACTCCTCTGTCAAAAAGCCAATGGACACAAAGGTCATCGGGTATGAGGGACATTGAGAAGCAATGGCCCTGGGTTGGTTACCTGCCTCCGGAGCGCTGGTCTTGCTGCCCGCCAGAGCCAGGGTGTTGCTGAAGAAGTGGGCAGCCAGCTGCTGAATGGTGTCATCCAGCCCCTCCAGCCCAGCCATGGGTGGCACGGTGGCCAGAGGACCCACCGGGTTCTCCCGGGGTGGCTGCAGCACAGCTTCCATGCTCAGCTCCACCCTGTCCACCTCCAGGCCCCAGGACTTGGTCATGTCGTTAATCTCCAGCTGCAGAGCCAGGAAAAAATAGAGAGGTGGTGGCATCCCAGACAGAGCTGGGTATGGCCATGGAGATCACCCACCACAGCCCTCCCATCCATGGGCATCCCATAGCTTATACTTCTGCTACCCAGCAGCTTTAGATGTGGGGTGTTGGAGAAGGCTCAGTAGGCCACATCCTCCAAACTGTCCACTCTCATGGCTCAACCCAGTTCCCCCAGTTGCCTTCTTGGCTTGGAGGAGATCGGGACAAGGAGGACAGCTCTGCCTTGTTCTCCTATCCATGGTTCCCTTCAGGCTGGCCCCTTTCCTTGCTCTCCCCTGGGAACCATATCATGGCATGGTGCTCCACCAGACAGCATTTCTGGCCTCCAAACCACCCCAGAGACACCAGTATATCCCCCCCCCAGCATCCTTTCAAATCCCCCCTCATAGACATTCAACCCACAAGCTTTGGCCTGGCCCAGGTTGGCTGCAGGCACTAATCGTTGCCCTTTTGCCACCACCGTGTCCTGCTTCTCTCCCCCAAAACCCTTTCCAGGTTGGAGCCCCCTCTAGACATTTTCCTGGTGGAGATATGGAGGTCGAATTTAAGTTTGCTGACAACACACGGGCTTTTCTGTGTGGCCAAAGCCCTTCAAGATAAGCCACAGAGCTCCAGAGACCCACAGGCTGAAAAGTATCTACTCCCCACTAATCACCATGTCTTCTCAGCTCCTCTCCTTGGCCAGGTCCATGGCCAGATGGACTTTCAGCAGCTCCAGCTTTCCCTGGCTGTTTTTTCTACACCAAGAGCATGAGGGTCTGGGGGCAAGGGGGACTCTGTGTAGGGCTGAGACAGTCCTCACCAGCATCTGCTCCCCGATCCTCAGCTTCTCCACCTGGATCTCACGGAGGCTCTTCTTCCCCAAGGTCTTGGTCATGGCGTTCTGCGCCGTCATCCGGGTGGCCGCGATGAGGTCCTTCACCATCATGACGGACAACACGGGATCCCACACCCGGAATTGGACGTCAGCACCCATGGAGATGATCGCCCCATCCTTGGAGGTCAGCTGGGGCAGAGGGGAGTGAAGATATCTCCCCCTGTCTCCTCCATGGCCCAACCCTTCTGCATAGAGCCTGGGAGCAGAGGCATTCATATCTCTTCCCAGCTGGCAAACAGCTCTAGATTTCTTTATTAAGAGGGTTATTAGCAACAAATCCAGCCCAAATGATGAATTTTGGGCTAGTCTGAATGGCGAGGCCAGTTTCCAGCACAGGGCTGTTACCGAAAGGCAGCTGGGAAGGACAGAGATTGATAGTTCTGAGATGTCTCCAGCCAGGAACGTGGCATTGAACAAGGTGTGCAAAGTCAAGAGGAGCTTTTCAACCGCAGGCAGGTGAAGACTCTGGGTTCACAGCACCAGCCACGACCCCCTCACCTCGCCATGAGGATGGAGGAACTGAAAGTTGGGTCCATGCACGGCACCAAGGGTCAGACCCACCCCAAATCCACCTACTTCGGGTATTTCAGTCTCTTCATCCTGCCCTGAGGCCCAAGGCAACTCACCTTGCAGGGGGGCACGTTGAAGGCCCTCGTCCTCAGGTCCACGCGCTGCCAGTGATCGATGAAGGGCAGCAGCAGGACCATGCCGGGTCCTTGTGGTGCCCGGATGCGACCCAGGCGGAAGATGATCATTCGTTCGTAGGTGGGCACGATCTGGAACGGGAAAAGTTTAGACCCTGGGTCCTGTGGTGCCAGGAGCAATGGGACCAGGGGCAGGTGGGAACGGTGTCCCCCCCATCCCCAACATAGAATGGGTTGCCATCCCACTCCTCACCTGCTTTCCTCCCTTACCTTCAAGGCAAACCATCCCGAGATGGGGAAGGTGACAACCATCAGCAAGAAGACCAAGGAGGTGATAATCCCATGGCAGATCCAGGACAACCAACCCTGGGAGGAGTCTGCAGGGGGATGAAATGGGGGGTGAACCTGCTCCAAAGCCCCCCTCTCTACCTGCGAACCCCCATCCCAGCCTCTCCCCCCATGCACCCTGCACCACAGGGAAGTGGGAAGGGTGGGGGACACCCAGCCAGTGTGACACCCTACAGCAGAAGTGGCAGTAGAAAGGAACAACATCTCCCCCACTAAGGTGGGGACTCACCTGCGGTATTCCCAGCCGGTCCTAGAGGATCTTCCTTGGATCCGAAGGAGAAGAAGCCCTTCTGGGCAGCGTAGAGCCCGATGCTGGACTGCTGGAAGCGGTCAAAGTCTCCCAAGGGAAGGGCCTGATATCCCGACCGGCTGAACATGGTGCCAGTGCCCGGCAGGGGACCCCGCTCCCGGTGTTTTGGAGCCCTCTAAGCCTGGCTTTCCGTGGCCATGGCTGCCCCCCTTGTGGCTGGCGTGGCTTCTGCCTCTCCCCGGCCAGATCCAGCCTCCCTCGCCCTGAAAAGTGCAACCGGAGGAGAGACGCCGGAGAAGAGCTGACAAGCCCCGCCGTTGTCACAGAGGATGCTCACCAGAAGAAATTCAAACCCCTCAGGAGGAAGAGGGGGGCTTTCCTCGCCCCCCAGGTTGGGGGGAATTCGGGGCGGGAGGGGGCTTCACATCCTCCCGGCGACCCTCCAGGGCAAGGAGCCGGGAGATGCCAAAAGCCGTGAGCCCCGCAGCCACGCGCCCCCTTGGAGCTGGGGGGTGACCTCAGGGTGGTCCCCGGCCACCAGTTTCTCCCCCTCTTGGCGTGGGGACGGGATGCTGCGGGTGGAAGGAAGGGACCTGCTGGCGTTTCCTGGTCCGCCCGGCGTCATGTGGCTGCTGACGGCGCCGAACGGGCTCACGGATCACCGCGGGCTCCGTGAGTTTTTCCGGAAAGGCCCTGCGCGGGAATGGCTCCCGTCAACCACGGGGAGGGACTGGGTCCTCCATCCCACATTCATCTTTTTTTGGGGGGGTGGGGGGGTGGCTCCAGAGGGTCCCTCAGCCCCACGAGTGACAGGGAGAGGTATTTTTTCCCAGCAATTCCTGCTCCGCTGGGGGCTTCTCACCATGTCAAAGCCCCCCCCGAATACAGCCCGGAGAAGCGCTGCCGAGGATGGAAAGGGGAGGGTTGGGGGGGGGTGGGGGTGGCAATTTTAAGGGCAGGTTTAAAGCCCCCCCCTCCTTGTGCTGAAGTGGGGGCCTGTGGCGCTGCCCCAAACGCAGCTCCCCCCTTACGGCCCAGATGGCACCCAGACATGTCCCCCCAGCTCTGCTTGAGGGGGTCTTATCTAGGAGCTCAAGCAGAGTTGGACCATCCACACACCCCCCGCCCCGGGTGCCAACATCCTCTCACCAGCACCA
>QJSC01014193.1:751248-765611 GCA_003697955.1 Calidris pygmaea
CCCCCCCCCCCAGCTTTGGAATCCAAAATTCCCCCAGGGGAAGGAGGGTGGGGAGCGGGGAGGAAACCCTCCGAGGGAGCACAACCCTTTGCAGCCATCAGAGAATCTCCTCCCCCGCCGCCATGGTGCTGCCACCCGCTGGCCCTTGGCAAGGGGGATGGAGAGGGGCTGCTTGCCCACCTCGCGGCTCCGCTAGCCCTTCCCCGCAGCGTGGGGTGGGTAAAGCGGGCTGCCCACCGGGTGACCCCCATGGGTGGGACTGAGCCTCCTGCCCCCCAACCCAGCTCCCACACAATATCCCCCTCCATCTCTAGGTGGAGATGGCACCGCTGTTCCCCTGGAGGTGGGACCCCAGCTGGGTACACCCCCACGCTCCTCTCCATCCCACCCACCCGCCGCCGAGGATGACTTCCAGTTCCTCTGCTGTGAGGGCTGCCGGAAGGAATCGCCCAACCTCAAGCTCCTCACCTGCCTCCACACCTTGTGCCTCGGTTGCCTGAGCGAGATGAAGCCCGTGGGGCAGTGCCCTATCTGCCGGACGGCCATCCCCCAAGCCAGCGGCATCCCTGATATGGACAACCTGCTCTTCACCAACCTGCAGGCCAGGCTCAGCATCTACAAGAAGATCAGCGAGGGCGGTGGCCCCAGCTGCAGCCGGTGCCAGGGGGAGACGGCGGCGGTGTGGTGCTCGGAGTGCGAGGAGCTCCTCTGCACCAAGTGCTTCGACGACCACCAGTGGTTCTTCAAGAAGAGGAGCCACGAGGCCAAGAAGGTGGAGGAGCTTCGCGCGGACTCAGCCCGCCGCTTCCTGGAAGACACCAGAAAGTCCTCCAACCTCTTTTGCTCCAGTCCTTGTCACGCCAACCAAGGCCACATCTCCAGGTGAGAGTGATGCCTTGTCCTCGGGGATTCCGTCCTGCACCAAGGGCTTTGGGGCTGCTGCTCTAGAATCATAGCTTTGCCCAGGTTGGAAGGGACCTTTCAGATCAGAGTCCAACCAGCAACCCAACACTGACAAAACCCACCACTAACCCATGTCCCTCAGCACCACGTCTGCCTGGCTTTGTCAGTGTTGGGTTGACAAGGAGGCTGTTTTCTCTTGTCCTATCTGCCAGCAGGGCAGGGCCCAAGGGGGTTTCTTTGGAGAGCAGGCAGGAGCAGGGTGCGCTATGGGGCTGGTGGGTCCCCAGGAAGAGGGAGGGGAGCAAAGATGGGTGGAACACCCAGCTTCGTGCCAAAAATCTGCAGCTGGTGATGTGAGGTAAAGCCCTTTCCTGCCCCGTGCCTCAGTTTCTGGGAGGGGTCGTTGACATGATGGAGGGCTGTGGTGCCATCCAGCGAGATCTGGGCAGGCTGGAGAGTTGGGCAGAGAGGAACCTGATGAACTTCAATAAAGGTGAGTGTAGGGTGCTGCACCTGGGGAGAAATAACCCCCTGCACCAGGACAGGTTGGGGCTGACCTGCTGGAGAGCAGCTCTGAGGAGAAAGACCTGGGAGTCCTGGTGGACAACAGGATGCCCATGAGCCAGCAATGTGCCCCGGTAGCCAAGAAGGCCAATGGCATCCTGGGGGGCATCAGGAAGAGTGTGACCAGCAGGTGGAGGGAGGTCATCCTGCCCCTCTACTCTGCCCTGGGGAGGCTCCATCTGGAGCACTGGGTCCAGTTCTGGGCTTCCCAGTTCCAGAAGGACAGGGAACAGCTGGAGAGGGGACAGCAGAGGGCTACAAAGATGATGAGGGGCCTGGACCATCTCTCTTATGAGGAGAGGCTGAGGGACTTGGGGCTTTTTAGTCTGGAGAAGAGAAGACTGAGGGGGGATCTGATCACAGAATCACCATGGTTGGAAGGGACCTCTGAGATCATCGAGTCCAACCTTAAAAAAAAAATATACGAAAAATAAACAAAAAAACCCAACACACCAACAACAAAACAAAAAACACAACACCCCACCACATCACACCCACCCACAAACCAATAATCTCAGGCACTAGAGCATGCCCTGAAGAGCCACGTCTGCACGTTTCTTAAATCCCTCCAGGGATGGTGACTCCACCACCTCCCTGGGCAGGCTGTTCCAGTGCCTGACCACCCTCTCAGGAAAGTAATCCTCATATCGAATCTAAACCTCCCCTGCCTCAACTTCAGACCATTGTTTCTGGTCCTGTCATTATTCCCTTGGGAGAAGAGGCCAACCCCCACCTCTCTACACCCTCCTGTCAGGGAGCTGTAGAGGGCAATGAGGTCTCCCCTCAGCCTCCTCTTCTCCAAACTAAACATGCCCAGTTCCCTCAGCCTCTCCTCGTATGACTTGTTCTCCAGACCCCTCACCAGCTTGGTGGCTCTCCTCTGGACATGCTCCGGCACCTCAATGTCCTTCTTGTGTTGAGGGGCCCAGAACTGAACACAGCCCTCGAGGTGAGGCCTCACCAGAGCCCAGTACAGAGGCACCATCACTGTCCTGTTCCTGCTGGCCACGCTGGTCCTGATAGGCCAGGATGCTGTTGGTCTTCTTGGCCACCTGGGCACGCTGCTGGCTCACGTTGGCTGTCCGCCAACACTCCTAGGTCTTTTTCTGCTGGGCGGCTCCAGCCACTCTTCCCCCAGCCTGGGGTTGTTGTGACCCAAATGCAGGACCCGGCATGTGACCTTATTAAACCTCATCCCATTGGCCTTGGCCCATTGATCCAGCCTGTCCAGATCCCTCTGTAGAGCCTTCCAACCCTCAAGCAGATCAACACTCCCACCTAGTTTGGTGTCATCTGCCAACGTACTGATCAACACCTATAAATACTTAAAGGGTGGGTGTCAGGAGGATGGGGCCAGTCTTTCTTCAGTGGTGCCCAGGGACAGGACAAGAGAGAATGGGCACAAACTTGAATATAAGAAGTTCTACCTCAACGTGAGGAGGAACTTCTTTCCTGTTAGGGTGGCAGAGCCCTGGAAGAGGCTGCCCAGGGAGGTGGTGGAGTCTCCTTCTCTGGAGACATCCAAAACCCACCTAGACATGTTCCTGTGCAACGTGCTCTGGGTGGACCTGCTTTGGCAGGGGGTTGGACCAGATGATCTCCCTTCCACCCCCCGTGTGATTCTGTGATTCTCCCCGCCGGTTTTGAAGGATGCTCCCGTTTTCCTTCCAGCATCTACTGCAGGACGTGCAAGAGGGCCCTGTGCTGCTCCTGCGCACTGCTGGACAGCCATCACGCCACCTTCTGCGACATCGTCAGCGAGACCCAACGGCGGCAGGAGGAGCTGGGCACCATGCGCCGGCGGCTGCAGCAGAAGAGAAGGGGCTTGGAGGCCACCTACGCGGGGCNAGGGCCGGCGGGAGCTGGCGAGGGAGCTGGAGCGGGTGGAGGGGGTGCTGCGGCGGATGGAGGCGGGCGAGCGGCTGGTGGAGAAGATGAACCTCTACGCCACCGAGCAGGAGGTGATGGACATGCAGCCCTTCATCAAGGACTCACTGGAGGAGCTGCAGCGGCTGCAGCCGCCGGCAGTTGGGGACCGAACACAGCCTGGGGACTTGGCCGAGTGTCGAGCCAGGCTGCAGGCGCTGGAGGAGCGCGTCGTGGGGCACCCAGGTGAGGACCTACCCTGGGGATTGATCCAGCCACCCCACAGCCCAGCTTCATCGAATGGTTTGGGTTGGAAGGAACTTCAAAGCTCATCCAGTCCCAACGCCCTGCCCTGGGTAGGGACACCTCCCACCAGCCCAGGTTGCTCCAAGCCCCCTCCAACCTGGCCTTGAACCCCTCCAGGGATGGGGCAGCCACAGCTTCTCGGGGCAACTTGTGATAGGGTCTCACCACCCTCATAGCAAAGAATTTCTTCCTGAGATCTCCATCTCCCCTCTTTCAGTGTCTAACCCTTCCCCCTCGTCCTGTAGCTCCCCTCCCTGATCCAGAGTCCCTCCCCACCACCCAGCTCAGGGTCCTACAGGGTTCAGAACCACCTCCCTACAGCTCTTGTAGGGTGCTTATTTCCACTGGGGCAAAAACTTGGTCCTCTGCTTACAGGGCCAGAACCCCTTTTTGGTCTCCCACCAATCTGACAGGCTCTGGTGATGCTGGTTTCTGGGTCCCCAGAGGCTCCTAAACTCCTTGGGCCATCCAAAGGTCTGGGAAATGGGAAGGAGACCGGAGCTTCCTTCCTGCAGCCACTGGTCAGGTTTTTCCCTGGCTCAGCTGCTGCCAGGGCTGGGTGGGAGCTCCAGGGGGCTCAGATTTGGGATTGCAACCCTCCTCCTCTCCATTGCAGGTACTAATTCCCAAGCAGCTACTAATTCCCCAGCCGTCCCCATGGTCGAGGTGGCTCCGGAGAACAACCTGGTGAGATGTCCGTGTTTCTTCCCGGTGTGTTGCCGTGCGGGGAGGGCTCCTGAGTCATCCCAAACGAGGATCCCCCCCCTTCCTCTGACCTTTGCCATCCTCCCCCCAAGGGTCTGCCTTCCCCTCCCCAGCCCTTTCCTTATCAGCGACAAACCTGAAGAAAATCAGGAGAAGAACCTGCTTTGGAGCCATTGTGTCCCGCTCCCAGCCCCATCCTGCTTCATCCCTTGTTGTCCCCAGGGAAAACTGTAGCCGTGCCAGACACCCACAGCTCAAGCCTTGGGCCACGCCAGAGTGTTGGGCTGTTCCTCCCTTGTCCCTCTGCTAAGGATGTTTCTGCCCCTTCCTGGCTCTCCCTGGGGACACTCCAGCCCCGCAGGGGGGTCATTGTCCTCAAGGTTCACCCTAACGCTGCTCCGTGCTCTCTCCGCAGCAAGAGGAGCCATCTGAGCCCGAGAGCCAGAGCGTCTTGCCCACCTTCACCATCAGCCTCAAGAACATGCACACGAGCTCGGTAAGAACTACCCCGGCCAGGCAGGAGCCTTTGGGGACCAGGAGATGTCACCTCAGCACCTTACACCCCCTCCCTCCCCATGCTCTCCTCTCTCCAGGCTGTCCCCGTCACCACATGGCCCAAGCGGATGTCACCCTGCGTGGAAAGGGGCAGCCAGATGTCACCCAAGCTGCTGAAGCTGGAGTGCGACAGCATGGCAGTGCCCAGCGATCCCAGTTCAAACCAGCGGGATGGCAGAAGGGGGCCCAGCACCTCCACGCTGACCCAGAACTGCAACCCTACTGCCACCAACACCGCTGGTGGTGCAGGTGGGGACTGGGGACATGCCTCTCCTCCTTACTCTTACGGGGGTCCCCCATCTTTCCCAGCCTCTGTGCACCCCCATGCACTCAAAACCCTGTCACACCCCCCCCCCAAGTGGGAGAAGCAGAGGGTGGGAGCTGGTTCCCAGGGGGTAAATATGAGGGGCGGATGCGGATGCTCCATCCATCTCCATGTCCTACCTCCGAGATGGGGGTACCTACCTCCACGTCCTCCCCCAAGCCTAGGGAAGAGCACAGCAGCAGGGTAGGTGTGCAGAGGGGCTCCCTGCCCTCCTGCTCCACGAGCTCTGGATTTTCCTGGGGAGGCAAAAAAACCCCACTCATTTTTAGCAAACCACATTTTTTCCTTCCCCGGGCTCACCTGGTCCCTCTCCAGCGTCCCGCAGCGAGGGGTCCCAGGCTCAGCTCCGCACAGCGGAGGGAAGTGCATCTTCTGGAGCGGTCCAGGGGGTGAAGCAGCAGTGGAGAGGTTGCCCCCACCACCTTGGGGTGCATCCGAGAGCACCCAAGGGCTGTGCGGTTCACGGTCCTGGTAGAGGCGGTTGCCTCCTGCTGCAAAAAATCGGGAGAGCAGATCAGTCCTCCTGTGGGAAAACCGCTGTGATCCCAAGAAATCAGAGTTCCCGAAGCCTCAGCATCCTCCTCTTCCTTCCGCAGAAGATGCCAGCATCATCATCAGCAGCTCAGAGGACAGCTCGGAGGAAGACACGGCGGTGAGTGTGACACCAGGTGTCCCTCCTTGCTGAGCCACGCCACAGGCAGAAGAGGCAGCTGCCCCCCACCACCCCCCATCATCTCTGGGGTGGGGTGCCTTTCCCTGTCCCCCAGCCTTCTCCCTTCCTGCCATCAGCCAAAGATTTGCTTGCAGCTTTCTCTTCTTTTTTGGTTGCTCCCAGGTGGCCGGGCATCCAGGCCACCCCAAATCTAGTGCTCCTGGGCTAAGAGCTTTGCTGGTATCTCCTGGTACTCCAGACCAGCCACGGTTCCTCCCTCACAGGCAGCAAACCCTTCCTTGATGTGCTCCAGGGTGGGATTCCACACACATGCACCCCCTACCCGGTCCCCTAAGATGGCCACCAGAGCAGGTAGGGACCACATGAGCATCCCTCAAGGTGACACATCCGAGGTCCCTGGGGGGGACATTCCGCAGCTGCTGCAGACCAGGGTATTGTGACCAAACGGCCCCGGCCGAGGGGGTTAGATGAACCAAGGGCACGGGATCCCTGCTGAGATCCCTTTGGAAATGGAGGCAAGCACAGCCGATTTGGGAATCAGGGAGAGGGGAGGTTGGTTTTCCAGCACTGGCTTAATAGCTGGGATTAATATTCCCAGCTTTTATTATTTTATTTTTTTGTATAAACTAATGCAGAAGCTCTTCTTACTCTTCAATAAAGCTGTTTCCAGATTGAAATCTCAGCCTGCTCCTGGCTTCCTTCTTTTTTTTTTTTTCCCCTTTGCTGTTTTAACTTGCTTTCCTGATTCATCTCTAGCAGGGAAAACAAATAAAAAAAGAAAAGAAGAAAAGGAATTGTGGAACTAAAACCCTGTCCCTGCTCCCTGCTAGTGCCAAAAAAATCTCGAGGCTGGGGTTTTTTGGGCACGTTAGCTGCTTGCTGTGAGAAGTCCCTGCGTGGATGGGGCATCCTTTGGCAGGGTGTGGGTTTGAGGGTGCAGCAAAGGTGCAGGCTGAGGGAAAAAAAATAATAAATAAAGAGATGTCCCAGGGGTATAAACATCTCACCCATGGGCTGGTGTTGGGCGCTAGGAAAGCACAACCCTGAGAGCTGGGGAAAAGTGGTTTAAAGCCTGGAAAAGGTGGGGGGTGTGGGGAAATAGCAGCTGAGGGAGAAAAAAAGTGGGATGAGGCAGTGGGATGCAGCCCAGGGAGGATGCAGCCTTCGAGGGGTGGAGGGCAAGCGCTGAGGACCTGCCTAGAGGCTCAGGCGTCTTCTGTGAGGAGATCTGGGGGTTGGGGAGGGACCTTTGTGGGGTCACCTGGGGACTGTCACGCTCTACACACCCAGCTGAAGCTGCGAGAGCATCGTCAGCGCCCGGCTCTGTCACCCAAGGATGCCACCGCGCTACGGGCATGTGTTTCCACCCAGGTGATTGTCCTCCCCCAAAGGCCCCCCACGCTTTCCCTCTCTGCCTAACTCCTTTAATAAACCTTCTTTTTTTTCCTCCATATAAATTCCACTCGCCTGTTGCTGGATTGGGTAGCAAGAGCATCTGTGATGGCATTTTGAGTTTGGTTCATCTAACTCCCTTCAGGCCAGCTGGGTCACTCTGGGGACAGCCAGACGAGGGGGACACAGGGCACTGCCACCACCCCATCCTTCTCCTGCCCCTTCCCAGGCAGAGCAGCCCCAAATTCCCTTCAAACGTGCGGTTTTAACCCGGCATTTAAGAAATCCCACCTCCCCTGAGGAGCGCTTGGTTCTACTCAGGTTCCTGCAGACACGGGTCCGGCCATGTTTCCACCACTCCTGGGCTGCAGGTGAAGATGCAGAAGGACACAGACGCCCCAACGCTGCAGGGTGGCCGTATCAGGGTTGTCCCTGGGGGAAAGAGGGAAGAAAACCAAAGTTAGAGCCTCCTGAGCGGATTGCTGTCCTACTCTTACCCAGGGGGAGATATTCACCATGGATGTCCATCCCTGCCAAGGCCAGGCAGGGGACAGTTGGGATGGCTTGGGAAGCTCCGCTGTAGGCACAGGATCTGCTGAGCCTGGAGAGGCACCAAACTTTCTCCTGACCCAATTCAGCCCCCTTTTTCCTCTAGGCACCAACCAGATCTTTAGGTCTAGCAGTGTCTCATGTGGTAAGGTTGCTCAGCCACATTTATGTCCCTGCACGAGCTGCCTCCACACGAGATGTGCAGAAAGGGGACAGCAAGTCCCCCTGTTGTGTCCCTCCGGCCACTGCCTGGGTCCCAGGACCTGCATTCAGAGCTTGCTTGGCCCCAACCCTGGTTTTGGGCTCTCAACGGGGCTCCCCATGGCCAACCCACTCCTGAGACACAACACACCCCCAACCCATCCCTGGCAGTGGGGGTTTCATGACATTGCACACAACCAGGTCCCTGCCCATGGCTGATGGTGCACCCAAGGGTGCACCAGACAGATCCTTCCCAGACAGGTCCAAGCAGGCAGATGGGACTTGTCCCTCTTCTCCAATCTCTTGCAGGCCTTCAGTAAGCCCAAGGCCAACAGAAAGCCCTACAGCCCCACGTGGTCCGGGAGCGGCACCTCACCCCACTGCAGCACTCGCCCCACCAGCCCCTGGGACGACGAGTCAGGGCCCAGCACCTTGGTGTTCCTCAGCATGAAGGTTGACCAGAAAAGTGAGCATTGCATTCCCTGGGCACAGGGGGGTGGGGGACAGAGAGGGGCACCCCCAAATACTTACTCCAGCCCCATCCTTTCCCCTCCACAGCCCATCAGATCATGGAGGTGGCGGCGGTCAATGGGGAGCACAACTTCAAGACGCTGATTCAGACACCCGAGTCAGTGCTGACGCTGTTCTCCCAGGGCGTCTCCATGGAGGTGGGGATGCAAAACCTACTCTGGTACCTCTCCCTGACCCCCAGGCCCATCCTCATCATCTATAACTTCTGGGCACCGGAGCTTCCTGCTCTTTTTAAAGCCCTGGATGCCACGGGCAGGAAAGAGGACTTCTGCCGGGTTGTGGCTGGTTACGTGGATATGTTGTCCTTGATGAAGGAAAAGCTGCCCAAGGCCCCTTCCTACAGACTGAAGAACCTGCTGAGAAGGCACCTGCAGCAGCAACTCAACGAGGCCAGTGCTCTGGCCATGGCCAAGGCCTTGCAGGACCTTTGGGGAGTCCTGGAGCTCCCCGTCCAACCCGCCGGGGGGTTGGTGCTCAGCCACTGCAACCTGCAGAGCTACACCATCCTGCGGCCCCTGGTGCAGGAGAAGCTGCTCACCAGGAGGGTGGCCAAGATCCTGGCCCAGCGCAACATCATCCTCTGGGAGCTGGAGAAGTCGTGAGGGCAACCATGGGGTGAGCTGAGCTGGCCAGGCCTCAGGCTAACCCACACTCGCCAGGGATGCAGGGATGCTCGCCAGGGATGCAGGGACGCTCTCAGCAGCATCTAGCAGGACTTTCAGACCCTCTCCGCTCCCAGCCTGGGGATTAAAAGGTTCAGGACTCCAGGCCATCTCTAGGAGGGGAAGAAACCACCCAATCAAATTAATATCCTTATAAAATAAATTACCCAGCTCAGCCCAGTGTAATTTACTGGGGCGTCTCCACCCCTTCTTTTCCCAGCCAGGCCGGGAGGGGAGTTCCTGGGACGGCTGGTGGCCCTGTCCGGGCAACAGCAGGTCCCCTTGTCCCTCTCCCAAACCCCTTCCCACCGCCTGGATGCGGCGACCGGCGGAGGTCGCCCGCGGTGGGCGACAAGGCAATGCGGGGGACAGGCCACCAGGTGTCCTCTTCGTACAAGCCGCGCAGGGGCTGGCATCCCGGGATGGCGGCGTGCACACCCACTCGTGCACGCTCACACCCACTCGTGCACACTCTCCCCACCCACAACCCCCGTCATCCCTGGAGGTCCACCGGTGGTGCCTTCTCCCGTAGCCGGGAGGTGCCGGGACCATCGCCGGGGCGTCCGGTCCCGGTCTCGGGCACAGAGGGAGAGGGGTGGGGGGATGAAGAGGTCCTCTGGGTGGCTCCAGGTGGGTTGGGAGAAGGATATGGTGAAGGTCTCCTCTCCAAGAGGGTGCGGTAGGCACTGCGGGGCTTGGAAAAATGGGTGGTGGTTGTGGTGGGGAGAACATGACCCCCCATCTTCTGGTAGCCCCCCCAGGAACAAACAGTGGCCCAGACACAACTGGTCCACTGGAGCTGGGTGCTGGCCAGCGAGGCAGGGGCTGCCATACTTGGGTATCGTGGTCCTGCTGCCACCAGGACAGACCCAGCACCGCCCAGCAGCTTATCAGGAGTAGTCCCAAAGGAGCTCCCACAACTGCCTGGTGGCACCCAGGGCTTGTCACCGCGCTCAGACGATGCCACCCCACCCTGGGGATTCTCTGGTGTCTGATAGAGGGTTGTGCACGGGGAGCAGCCTCTACAAGGGGGGGGGGGGGGGTGTCACAGCCGGAGGAGAGCAGAGCCCATCTGTCTGCTGTCACCGGCCTCATCAAAGTCTTGTAAAACAATGGCCAAGTCAACGGGCTGCGGGAGCCAGATGAGCTGTTTCTTTGCCCCGAGCTGCCATAAAGCTCATTCATCCGGCGAAGAAAAGGGGTTTGTCGCCGCGGGATGAGGAGAGGCAGCATCCAACGAGCCCCAGCCTCGGAGGAAAAGGCTGCAGATGGGCAAGGTGAGGGCTCCCCAAAGGTCCCACCAGCTTCCACCTCCAACAGGCAACTCCTACACGCTCACAGGTTGCTACGGCCCCGCTCGGACCACCCTTCCACCCGCAGCCACCCCATGGAAATCCCCCTCCGAGCCAGAGGTACGAGGAAGAACTGGAATCTCTCTGGGCTTTTTTTTTTTTTCTTTTCTTAGGGCAATAAATAACTTTCCTGAATTAAGCGAATCTCCTGAAATGATATATAATATGCTACTTGCTTGATTGGCTGTTATTAATAATGCATCGCTCAATCTAAACCATTCATAAAACGAGTCCCTGTCAGCCCCCAGCAAAGTGCTTTGGGACTCAAGAGGGGTGGGGGGGAAGAAAAGGCAAGAAAGAGCAGCATAAATCCTTTCTGGTTATGAAAATGGATTTCCTCCCCCAACAATCATGCAAAGCTAATTAGAGCCAAAGGGCCAGTTCCTCTGCATTTGATTACACCCTGCAAGATTGCTCAGGTTGGCTGGCCTGGGCGGGTAGAAGTCCAAGGCAGGGGAGGATGTGCTCTGAGAAAGGTTACCTGGATTATATCGCTAATAAAAACATCAGCCTGCTAACGTCTGAACAGGTTTGCATCCCATGGAGCATCAAAAGCATCACAGGGTGATCAGGATGCTTAAATACTTGGAGAAGTGGTGAGGCAACGCTGAGGGAAACCTCGTCTAGACAAAAGGAGAAGCCACATCACCTCTGGCCAGCCAGGATGATCTCACGCACTCACCTGATTTTGGAAGAGCTGACTTGGGACTAGAAGCAAGAGAAGCAAGGAGAGTCCAAACTGGGGGCTTGGCCTTCTCCTCCTTAAATAGGCAATGCCCCTGAGCAGCACAGTGAGGAGAGCTCCTCCCTCAGACACCAGTTGGAGGTTAATGGTGTAAACCAGCAAACCCTCATCGGCCACAGCAGTGATCCAGTGATTCCTGCAGCTGGGAGTCTGCCCTCATTTATACCAGTGGGACACCTGTCCCCAGAGCTGTGATGGTCAACACCAGCTGTGGACCGGGCCTCCATCCCAACTTCTGATTGTCACGTGTTTAGGAGTGTGCTGAGACTGTGCCTGGGGTTGAGACAGATGTGGAGTGAGGAGAGGTTGACAGCCCCAGAGCCTGCTCTTCTAGCCAGCCATCCATCCATCCATCCATCCATCCATCCATCCATCCATCCATCCATCCACCAATCCACTCACCCATCCGTCCATCCACCTGTCCATCCATCCACCAATCCACTCACCCACTCGTCCATCCACCTGTCCATCTGTATGTCCATCCGTCCATCCATCATCCATCCACCAATCCACCAATCCACCCACCCATCCATCCATCCATCCATCCCTTCATCCCTCCATCCCTCCACAAATCCACCCACCCACCCACCCATCCATCCATCCATCCCTCCACCCCTCCATCCTCTGCCATCCTCACTTGGAGCTCTCATCTGAGGGCACTGAAAAGCCACCACAGACCACTGTGCTCATCCCATGGGAAACTGAGGCACAAGTGGTGACACAAACCCCACACATGGGAAGGCATGAATGTGGAGGTGGATGGATGGTGTAACTCATGCCATGCAGCTCCATGCTACGATGACCTCCAGTGTGTGTAGGTGAAGGTCTGGCCCTCAGGAGCAGGAGGAGGGATGCATCATCCATCCCGTCACACGTGCCTCATCCCCTGACCCATTTGTGGCACAACACGCTGCCTCCAGTGCTCCTGAAATGCTGCCACCGTATCTAGGACACTTGGGTTTCTTCCTCTTGCATGATGAATGAAGGCATCTTGGGAAGAGCTCAGCGTAGCGCGGTGGATAGCAGCCAAGCCAGAAAGCGTCTTCTCTGTGTTGGCCACGTCCTTGTGGCGTCTTAACCTACTTTCGTGCTCCTCAAAGCAACTTTGCAGCCCTGTGTCTCTCACCTGAGCTCTGCAGCCCAAGCCCCAGCCATGGCCCAACACCATCAAGGGTTGACCCATGGTTCTGCAGCCCCACAGCGGTGTGGAGAGCTCAGGACATGCAAGGACTTGACAGCGAGAGGTGGGGAGCAGGGTGGGTACACATCTGGCCCACTTGGAGACGCTGAGCCCCGAGGTGCTGCCCCTTTGACCACAAGACTCCTTGCCGTGGGGCTTTGGGAGAGGCTGGACAACCCGTGGGCGGTCAGAAAGTGAGGAGAATGGGGAGAGGCAGGGTGGAGAGTGGGGAGGGAAATGCCTATAAACCACAACTCCAAATGTCCGATGCTGTAATTCCCCTTGAGCTGCAAAGTGCTCGTGCTTGGGAGGGTGTCCCGGTCAGGGTGAGGACACGCTCGGGCCACCAGCCAGCTGTGGGGAGGGGAAGGGAAGGGAGTGAGTCAGGGCTCAGCCCTGAAGACGCTGAGAGCATCACGGCAGCTGAAGTGAGGTGGCCTTGTCCATCTCCTCGGGACAGTCTCCTGGACCGTGCCCAGGGCTTTTCTGGGGGGATGATGTGGGTCGGGCTGGGCCAAAATTGTGCCGGAGAGCGTGGTGACAGCCGCGGTGTAGGTGGCCACAGTGCGACACTCGGCCAGTGTTGGTTGAGTTGCATGGAAACAAGGTGGGTTTTGGTGGTGGCACGTCACCTGAAGGGAAACTGAGGCACATCTGAGGCTGCCCGCTTTGGCTGAGGTGGTCTTAGGGCACCAGGCGTCAGGTTTGGGGCTGAGGGGACTTTGAACATGGCTCCTGGGAGGGCGGGGGTGCCTGGACCCCCCATCGCTGCGCCCCCAGCCACGTCTTTCCTCCCTCCTCTCCTCGTCCTTGGGAGAACGCGCCCATCCCCGTGGCCTCGGGCCAGGGATGTGGAGCCGGGTCTCCCTCTCCGAGGGAGAGGGCTTTTATTCTGCCTGTGGGCAAGCAGGGAGGAGGCGAAACCCCCCCTTGCCCCCCCCCAAGGCCCCCCCGCGATCCCTAACACCAGAGCCCCCCCGGGGGGCAGGGGATAGCCTGACTATCGAGATAGAGCTGGGTGAGGGACACCGGGAGGACAGGACTGACCCACGCGGAGCTCCCCTCCACCTTCCCCCCCAGCCCCCCCCCGCCATCAGAGCTCCCGGTGGGGCGGAGATGGAGGGATGTGGGGCGGGGGGGTGGCGGGAGAGAGGAATCGATCCCGCTCACAAAATCAATCATTTCTCGGGTTTCTCATGGCGGGGGGGGGGTGGGGGGGTGGGGAGAGGCGAGGGGCAGGGCCGGGAGTAGGGGGGGAAAACAGACCCCCACGTCGGGGCGAAACTGCGGAGGGGACAGAGGGCTCGCCGTTACTCCGCCTTGTTTTCTGAAGGGTTGAAACCTCCAGGAGGAAGATGAGGAAGATGAGGAAGAACGGGCCGATCCCGGGAACCCCCGACAGCCCCCCCCAGGTCCTGTCCTGTGTCCCCGTCCCCCCGTCCCCCCCACCATCTCCTTCCCTCTCCCCTCGAATGCTTGGTTGCGTTCAATGAAGGAGGGAAGCAGCCCCGACGGGACGGGCTGGGGCAGACGCCCCGCAGAAATACCGCATCGCCCGGGCAAGGGAGGGGGCGGCAGCACCGCGGGGGGGGGGGGGGGGAGGGGAAGGGGGGGGAAAGGGGGGGGGGGTCCCGAACCCCATTTCTCCTGTCCACAAGCCCTTCCCAAAGGTCTGCGGCCCCCGCCACGTCCCGGGAGGACGGGGGTAGCCGTGACCCGCCCCGACGGCATCTCCCGCGGGGGGAGAGAGGGGAGAAATGGGGAGCGGGGTGTGTGGGGGCTGGATTATGGCTGCGTGTGAGTTGTACTCGCTCCTCTGAGGGGAAGGCGCTTATTATGGGTATTATTTTTATT
>QJSC01014193.1:774201-798170 GCA_003697955.1 Calidris pygmaea
AGGGTGGTCTATCCCTCCAGACCTCCCCGCAGGAGCCTTTGTGATCCTTTTTGCCCCTCTCCCCCCACCCACGAGTTGTTTTGCAAGGCTTATTCAACGTCTCCCTTGCCAATAAACCGTCTCCCCCCTACCCCCCCGCTTTAAATGACAGGGTTGGGGACTGGAAGGAGCAGCAAAACTTGCCGACAAGGCAGAGACAAAGGGGGTCTGGGTGCCAGCTCCTCGCAGAGGCGCAGTTAACCTCTTCCCTGGTGGGACACAGCTTCCAGGCGCCAGGAACCCAGCACCCGTGGCCCCCCTTTGCAAGGCAAGAAGGAGGGGAGTAAGGAGTTAGCTCAGAAATATTTCCCTTTAAAGACTTCCAGCAGCCAGGGACCCCACACTCTCTTGCTGAGGGAAAAAAAAAAAAAAAAAAAAAGCGCTGGGTTTTTTCCATGACATGGGGGAAAAAAGAAGAAAAAGAAAAAAGAAAATAATATGGAGATGGGGGTTGGTTTGAGGTCTGAAAAGCGTGCTGAAAATCCCAACAACTCCGTGGTTGAGGGGAATCGCAGCTTAGGCTGGTGGTGGAAGGGCTGGGCCTGGAGAAACGGGGCGAACTCTGAGCCTCCAGCTCCCACTTTTCATCCCCAAACCCCGGGGGAACAGAATCCTGGGGGGGTGGTATTTCATCGACGATCAAAAAGTGACATTTTCTAAGCAGGGGAAGGAAAGGGTTTAGGGGGAAGTTCCCCCCTCACGTAGGTACTCAAAGGCTCTGTTTTTGGAGAGGAAATGCCTTCCTTAGATTAGGGGCTATTTCAAATAGCCTTTTCCAGCTGCAGTGCTAGGGATAATCGCATGGATGCTCCGCTCTTCTGCTGCTTCCTCTCAGTACTTGGCAAGAAAAAGCAGATCCCCATCTTGGCTGGACCCGTCCGGTTCATTCCCCCTCTGTCTCCTTTCCCAGGAGGAAGGATGAGGCCCCTGCTCTGCTACTTGGGGCTGGCGGCGCTCCTGGGGCCCTCCCTGGCCTGTCCCAGCCCCTGCTCCTGCTCCACCAAGAAGAACGGGCGGCTGTTGGCTGAGTGCGCCTACAAGGATCTGCAGGAGGTACCCGAGGGGTTGTCCTCCAACGTGACCATCCTCACCTTGTCGGCCAACAGGATCGGCTGGTTGGGGCAGGGCTCCTTCGCCGAGGTGCCCGAAGTGCAGTCGCTGTGGTTGGGCTACAACCAGATCGGGGTGGTGGAACCGGGGGCTTTCGCCTTGTTGGTGCACCTGAAGAACCTGGACCTGAGCCACAACAAGATAGCGGATTTCCCCTGGCAGGACCTCCGTAACCTCAGCGGGCTGCAGATCCTGAAGATGAACAACAACCGCCTGGCCGGGCTGCCCTGGAATGCTTTCCGCTTCTTGAAGGACCTGCGCTCCCTCTGGCTCAACGACAACGAGTTGACCACCTTGGCCGAGGGCACCTTTGACAACCTGCCCTCCTTGTCCCAGCTGCAGATCTTCAACAACCCCTTCAACTGCTCCTGCAAGGTCTTCTGGCTGAAGAAGTGGACTGAGAAGACCTCCGTCTCCATCACCAAGGGGGGGTCTACCCTGTGTGTGGCTCCCAGCAGGCTGAAGGGCAGGGCGGTGACGGACATCCCCGACCACCACTGCATTGCCCCCTCCGTGCAGCTCACCTACCTCTCCAACCTGGACAACACCGTCATGTACGATGGCCTCACCCTGACCCTGCACTGCAGCGTGGCGGGCAGCCCTCCGCCGGAGATCAGGTGGAAGATCCAGACCTCCAGCCGCCGCGTGGAGATCAACGGGCCCAATGTGGCGCGGGATGGAAACGTCAAGCAGAGCCAAGAGCGCTTCTTGGTCTTCAAGAACGGCACCATGGCCATCCCCAACTTCCGCAAGGAGGATGAAGGCATCTACACCTGCCTTGCTGTCAACGATGTGGGCATGCGGGATGTCTCGGTCAACGTGGCCTTGGCTGGGTCAGAGAATCCAGCTGAAGACCTGCTCCAAGATGACCCCCAAGCCAGCCACCTCGGGGGTCGGAGCTGCTACAAGGGGGATGAAATGGATCCCTCTGGTGCTGGAGAAAAGCTGGTGATCGTTTACCACATGCCAAGGGAGTCAAAGAGCAGGTCCGGAGGAGTGGTGCCCCAGGTCCACCTGGGGACCCTCCTGCTGGCTTTGGGCACCGTGCTCCGCTGTTAAAGGGGGGAAAGGGAAACAGTGCCTTGGGGGTTCCCCCTCTTTCTGTAGCTTTTATCTTCTCGTAGTGCCATGCCTTTGCTGAGCTTCTGGGAACTGTGGGTGGTCAGGAGTCAAAGGGGGCCGAGACCCAGGCCCAGGGCTGGTTGTTCAAACCCTCTTTAGATGGGGGTCAGGGCTGGGCTCCATTAGTTGAGAGCTTCAAACAAGCTTGGGTGATGTAGAGCAGATCCTCACCCTGCTGTCGCTTTCCAGGCATCCAAATCTGCCTCCCTCCTGAGACCAAAGTGCGGCTGCAGGATTGAAGTCCACCCTCAACAGGGTGACCATCACCCACCCCTGAGCCCACTACCATGAGCCCTCCTCCACCTGCAGCAGTGAGGGGATCTCTCACAAAGAGGATCCTATGGGTCCAGCGGCACCAAAGAGGACATCCTCGCTGTGACCAGCGCCCAGGGCCTTGGCCAGGCGCATCCTACCGCCAACCTCACAAGAAGTGCCAGGAGCAGAAGGACCAGTCTGAGAGTGGAATAGCCCAGTCCCAAGGCACGTGGCTTTGAGGGACAGAGATAGGATGGGGCTTTGTAAGCAGGATAGGTACGGTAGGACGTGTTGGATGGGGCCATGGACTTAGATCAGGCCATTTGGTGGAGTAGGAGAAGCTTTCCCACAGGTTTCATGGCTGCAGGAGCACAAAGGGCTCCTGCTGGCTGGGTGCTGGGAGCACCCAAGGTGCCTGCACTCCTCCTGCGTGTTGCAGGACCAGGCCCTGCCACCCTCAGTACCTCTCCCAGATGTGATGCAACTGATTTTTTACTATTTTATTATTTTTTTTGTTGTTGTTCTCCTCTTCCCTTTCACCGCTGAAGCTTGAAGTTCCAAAACGCTCGGCTGGGCTGGACCCACCGAGCCACGCTGCTCCGGCTCCGACCCCGGCAGGGGTTGAGGGATTGAGCCCAAAGAGATCAAAATAATTTCCCAGTGCTCATCTCTGACGGGAAACTGAGCTGGGGGTGGTGGGGGGGCTGTGGGATGGAGCGGTAGGAAGAAAGATTGGGAAAACCCAGATGATGGAGAGAAGCTGAGCTGACCTATAAACACATTCCTTAAGTGCTTTTAGCGTTCCCACGCGGGACATATATACCCTGGGGTGCTGGGGGACCCCTTGTGTCATAGGGGTCGGGGGGCTGAGCATCTCCATCTCCCCAATCCTGAGGCATGGGGGGGGGGGAATCTGGCTCTCATGCCTTCTACCGGTGTTGGCCTGGGGGAGCTGGAGGGACCCCTGCAGCCACCCTCGCCTTGTAACCGAAGCTGTACAGACAGCAATAAATATATTTGGTTTGTTTTGTTTTTTTTTTTTTTTTTAACAAGCTGATGCGTGCTGACTCTGTGCACCCCCAAATCCCCTAGACCCCCCCCACCCCCATCCTCTGGGGTACCACACCTCATCACCGCTCCCTTCCCCCCCCCAACAAAAGCCCTCCTTCCAGCGCCATAGCATCCTCCCACCATGACCCTGGAGGGAGGATACATGTACGGGGTACCCCAAAATTCCCCTCCATCGCTGCCTGCAGGGGAAGGCGGCTGCTTTTCGGCCAAAATCAGCCGAAAAGCAGCCGCCCCGGAGCCTCAAACCTCCCCACCAGTTCTCCAGCCCCAGTTTTTGGTGTCCAGCCAGCTGGCGGGGTAAGGACAGGGGCAGGCGAGGGGCTGCCACATGCCAACACCATCCCGGGTACGGCGCCGAGGTCTCCGTGGGGGTCCCGAGGCAGAAAGAAGCCAGCACCTCCTGGCACGAACAGCCTTTGATGCTAACAGGCAGGCGCATATTTTTCCCATTACAGGCAGAAAGGAGGAAAAACATCCCGGCCCCAAGGAGAGTTTTGGTTTCGTTTCATAGGATAAGACTTTTAACTTCTATTTTATCCTGGCAGAAGTCCTTCCCTCCCTGCTTGCCCAGGAAGAGCAGGGTAGGGGGGTTTGTTCTTGCAGCCTCGGCTGGGAACAGGGTTTGGAACCTGGGATAAGGATAAAAAAACGTAAGATTTGGGCTCCCAGCAGCCATAAGTCGTGTCTGAAAGTCTCTGCCTGCCTTGCAGAGCTGCTGCAACCCCCAGCTCTGCTGTTTTGTCACCAGGAAGGGGACTTGCTCCGTGCTTGCCAAGTTTACTCAGAGCTTCTATGGCAAATTATTGGCGATATTAAGCATCTCTCCTTCATAACAAACAGGGCATCCTGCCACACAGCTCCTGGGTTGGATGCAGGAGGTGATGCCTCACTTGGCCCCACCATCCCCACCTGGTGCACGTCTGGGATGCCACCTCAGGTCCTCTCTGTCCCTCACTTTTGCAAAGCCACAGCATGGCCCAGACCTCAATTTCCATTCCCTATTTTTTGTAAACGACGGCCTCTTTGAAGCACTCAAAGGTGGATGGAGAGGCCCGTGGACGCTCGGGGGCAGAGCTGTCCCATGGCTGTAGCAGGATTGGGGGTTTAGAGAGGAGGTAAGAAGCCACCGTGAAGAAGGAGAGCTTGGTTCAGCCCCGGAGCACCATGCTTGTGTCAAAGAAAGGAAAGAAAATAAATGAACCAACGTCTTCCTCCCAGGGCTGTCATCTCTCGCCTCGGTCCCAGCCAAGACATCTCCAGGAAGCCTCGGGCAGGGCTGTGTAAACAGATGCTGAAATCCAGCTCCACCCATGGCCCAGAGCTGTACAAGATTTCAGGGATTACCCAGGCTGCCTTCAAAGCCCCAGTGCCTCCCAGGAGGCCCGAGATGGTTTGGGATGGGCTGCAAGGGAAAGGAGAAGGCTTTGCCTTCGGGCATCCCTTCGCCCGACACGGGCAGGACACCCAGCACCCGTCAGCAGGGCATCTCTCCTCTGCTCAGGCATGCACACCCCAGGGATGGCAAAACAGCAGGAATTGCACCTTGGGCTCCTGCTCTTTTAAAGCAAAAATGACCCAGATCTGCCCCCGGTGCCACTGCTGTCACCCGGTCTGGTGACACTGCACTAGGTGCCAGACAGTAATCAAATATGATTAAAGTGGTGGTGGGCAGGGCAGCGGATGCGACAGGGCTTTGAGCATCCGCGGGGGGCTGTTGGGGCAGCAGAGGAAGGCTGGGGACCCCCCTTCTCTCCACTGGGATGGAAAGGGGAGCAGGAAAGGGGGAGGGTCAGGCTCCTGACTCCCACCCAGGGGAGCTTCAGTGTTGTGGGCAGATGCCAGGACAACCACTCCCACCCCCCCACCCCAGGCGAATCCCAAAGCCTCGCTCACCCTCAAACCACGCCAACGGTGCTGCAGAGCACCCCAGCAAGAGGGCATGGGCTCCTTGAAAGCCTGCCAAGAGCAGATCTGCTCACCTCCAAGGAGATCCCTGGGCTGAGCGGCTCATAGAACTGTTTGGGTTGGATGGGACCTCAAAGACCATCCAGTCCCACCCCCCTGCCCTGGGCAGGGACACCTCCCACCAGACCAGGTTGCTCCAAGCCCCCTCCAACCTGCCCTTGAACCCCTCCAGGGATGGGGCAGCCACAGCTTCTCGGGGCAACCTGGGCCAGGCTCTCACCACCCTCACAGCAAACAAGTTCTTCCCCACATCTCATCTCCATCTCCCCTCTTTCAGTGTCAAGCCCATCCCCCTCCTCCTAGGGCTCCCCTTCCTCATCAAGAGTCCCTCCCCATCTCTCCTGGAGCCACTTGAGGGACTGGAAGGGGCTCGAAGGTCCCCCTGGAGCCTTCTCTTCTCCAGGCTGAACCCCCCCAACTCTCTCAGCCTGTCCTCCCAGCAGAGGGGCTCCAGCCCTCGGAGCATCATTGATCCATCACCCCATCAAGCAGAAGGGATGGCCCAGCAGCCCTGCTCCATGCAAGATGGACTGAAAAGTCTCAAAGGGGCCTCAAAGAGGTGGTGTTGAGATGGAAGAGTAAGGAACCACCAGTACGACTTGCCACAAGTCCAGCCTGCAACAGTGGGTTGACATGAGGCATCCTTCCAGCCACCAAAGGCAGGATTTTTAAGGGACACATTATGGCAAGAGGTGACCCAGCAACTCCTTGGACACCTACCTTTGTTTCAGTTCCCATCCTTCATGGGAGCTGGGGTTCATGGGCCAAACTTTTGGATGGGAAAGCAAATTGGTCAGCTTTGCCTTCAAATTGCCCTGAGGCGGGGAGGAGGAATCGCAGACTTGGTCCCATCACCCAGCTCAAGCAGACCTACCACAAAGCCTCTGCTGAGCAAGGTCAGTCCCAACCAACCAACCCAGAGACATGGCTATGATAGTCCTCACGTCCCTTCTGCCAGGTCTGGCTTATTCAGCAACAGCCAATAGACCAAGCACACCCTGAGGGTAGGAATGAGGTATGTGATTTATTAACTTTCCCCGACTTGGCACATCCAATCGAGGTGTGAAACTGCTTTCTATGGATTCAAGCTCAGCTCCCTCGGAGGGTCACTGGCCCTGGGGAACCGCTGGCTTTAACACAAGACGGAGTGGCAACAAGAGGCACCCAGGGGACAAGAGTTCCAGGGAGCAGGAAACAAATGCTCTGGGACCTCATGGCCCAGATCAGAGCAGATGGGGATTTCAGCCTTCACAATATTGGGGGAAAAAAAATATTAAGAGTGTCTCAGGGTTTGGTATGGCACTCGAGGAGAGCCAGGATCAGCCCTGGAAGGGAGAAGCTGGGGATGGGGTTGGCAGTAAGGACCTTCTCTGCAGGAAGACCATGCCGAGGTGCGGGGAGCTCCTTGTGCTCAGTCTGGCTGAGGATCCCTCCACGCACACAAACACACACCTTCTCCCTCCTTCCTTACTGCCCTGGTGCTGGGGACTTGTGCCTGCCTCGCCACGTGTCGGAAAGCCAACTGTTGAGAGCTGGTGGGCTCATTGCAGGAGTGACTCTTCAGGAGACATTTTTGAGATGCCTGAAGGGTTCAGCTTGGCTCATCAACCCCTCTCCATCTACGTCAGGCTTTGGAGGTGACCCATTTGCCTTGGCTCCGTCTTCACCTCCGGGTCTTGGCAGTGGCTCAGTGTGGACCTAGAGCTAAAAACCAGCCCCATCCCCACCCGAGAGGGACCAGAGGCTGGAGAGAGGCAAGAGGTGCCCAAAACTCCTGCCAGCGTAGGAGGAAAGTCAACGGGAGACGGGAACGGGATGGGACAGGAGTGTGTGAGGGAGGCAGAGAGAGGTGGGGGGGGCTTCTCTGGAGGTCAGGGCTTGGGGGGGCTGAGCGGGGTGCCGTTGGCTGTGGGGTCGGAGAGGGCGGTTTTCCGGCAAGCCGTCAGCGAGGGGTTGTTGAGGAGGGTGTAGGCCAGCCACCACCGGGCTCGGCTCTGCTTGAACCTGGTCCTGCTCGGTGGTGTCTTCTGGGGCTGCATCAGCTGGATGCCTGAAAGAAGACGGGAGGGGGGAATGATTTCAGCCCCAGCTGCCCCTCGCTGGGCTGCCCAGATGCCATCTATACCCTGGGGTGAAAGGAGATGAGGCCCATTCTGCCCTTGCACGGGATGGAGATGGTCGCACACGAAGCAGGAGGTGGCACAAAAATTGGAGGGAGCGGCAGAACCACCACCTTCAATGGTCCCCGAGGCACCACCAGCACCTCTAGAGGAGCAGCAAACCCACAGAGGAGACCCCAATGCCACCCCAAGGTGATGGTCGTGCCCTCGGTTGGTGGTGGGAAGGTCTTACCTTCTTCCACATTGCTGGCCCGGAGCTCTGGTGGCCCCTCTGGCCGAGCTGGCTGGAGAAGCAGCAAGCAAAAAGCTTTCATCATGGGGTGGGACTGGCTGACCTCGATTTTCAGATAGTGGTAGTACGTGTGGTAGCCTGGGGGAACACAGGCCACAATAAACACACATTGGCAGGGGGGAGGGCAGACTTCATGGTTCCCCCCCCTCCCTCCTGCCCTGGAGCAAAGGGGAAGGTCGTTTGCCAGGCTCCATCTCCACCCTGCCAGAGCTGCTCTGCCTCCAGAGCCAGGGATGAGCTCTGCTCCCAAAATCCCAGCAGGAAAAGCCAAGGTGGGGGCTGAGGTCAATCCCCTCCTGTCTTTAGTGAGGGAGAGATGAGGGTTCGCTGCCTGTGGGAAGGGGGTCTGGCCACCGGTGAAGCCCAGGGCACCCCAGCACGGCATCACCCACCCTTGGGGATGGATGGAAAAGCAGGACAGAGCAGGTGTCAGAAGGAGCCGCTTGCTCCAGTTGGCCCATTTCTGACCACAGAGCACGAGGACCTGAAGCCACCCTTGGTCCCAGCAGCTCCAGGTCATGCAGGAGCTCCTGGCCGTGTCCCCCAGGAGCTTGATGGTGGGAGGATGACCTCCATGCTCATGGAAGTGCTACAGAGGGACCCACCCCTGTGTCCTACCTGGATCAAAGGTCTCCACGCTGCGGTTCAGCAGGCTGATGTCCAGCTGGCAGAAGTGGACGGAGTTATAAAGGCCAGAAATGACCATCCTCCACATCCCAGCCAGGACACCCAGCAGGACGTTGATGGGGAAGAGCAGGTAGGTGACTATGTAGAGAGCTCGCCTGTGGGCGGAGGAGGAGGAGGAGTAAGGAACACAAACACCACGGGATGGGAAGCACAACCCTACCCCGCCAGAGAAACCTCCTGCCAAAATAAGCCTCCCTCCCTCCTCGCCAGACGTGGTCCCTGTTTGAGGTGTCGCCATCCCATGGAGAGAAGCAAACACCCTTTAGGGCTCTTGGAGAGGAGACAGCCTGGTGTACCATCAGGACTTCAGAGCTTAGCCTCCATTTCTCCTTGAAGACTTAGAAACCAGGCAAATCATGAGTATGGAGGTTTGGGAAGGAGGACACCAGCTCCTGTGGAGGCCAAAAGAGCCTCGAGTGGCCTCTCCACAATGCTGGGCAAGCGATGGAGGTGGTGGAAGTGCCTTGGCTCCTTCCAGACAGACAGGACACTCAGGTCTATCTGTCACCCTGGTCTTTGGCATAAGGAGACAGCTTAAGCTGTGAACGAGGGACCACATTGTCTGGCAGCACCTGAACCCATCCACCCAATCCTGAAGGAGCTGGGCTTCCTGATGCTTGCAAATGGGGGTGGTGGAGCAGGGCACAGGCCTAACCAGCTTCACCCCACTGAAACCAAGGCTGTAAGCAGCCTGTGGCCCCCTAAAGCACCTAAAGAAACCTCTCTGGGAGCATGGAACCACTTAAGCCCCTCAAACCTACAGGCTTTCCCCCTCGAGCTCATGGCATAAAGGAAGCCACAACACCAGGGGTGTGCGTAAACCCAACACAGTCTTGGGGCCTCGGACCTTGGGGTCCCCCAAGGCCCCCACATCCCCATACCTGTTGGTGAGCTCCTTCCGGAGGGGATGTTGCTCCAGGAACTGGTAGTGAGCTGCCAAACTTTGCACAATGACAGCAACGACCAGGGTCAACCAGAAGGGCCTGGGTGGGAGAGAAGAGGCAGGTTGGACACCAAGATGGTCCCAAACGTGAGACACAATCCCAGGCAGTAGGAACCTCCAGCAAAGCTGAAAGAACCCAAGATAGAGCCTCCCCTGGCACAGAAAACACCATGGCCATGGCACCCACTTGGGTCTTCCATCCCTCCCCACGGGCTGTGAGTGCTCACCACATGTTCTGAATGATTTTGAAGAGGTACGTGTTTGTGCCATTCTGGAGCGGGATGACGAAGAGGAAGGTAAACCCCACTGAGCAGATGAAGAAAATCACTTGCTGGATGAGGAGACCTGGGAAGGAGAAACCATGGCAGGGGAGGATGAAGAAGCGGTTCTTGCTCTTATTCCCCAAACCCATGCTTGTTTCTGAGCGTGTCTTGCATTTTAATCCCATGAACAGCCTGCGAGATCCTTACCTGCCTCCCCCGCTCCAAACACAATGCTCTGCACAGGATTTAATGACAAGTTCAGCCTTTACTTATTGCTCCCCCCATTATCCCTGACGAGAAGAGCCATCACTCCCGGCTGCAACGATGATGCCTCATCACAGAAATCTGCCTGAGCTCTGATTTCTAGTCATAAATCACCCCCAGATCAGCAGCAGCTGTGGTTTTCCCGTGCTTGAGCTTGTGCTTCACCTCCACCACTTTGCTTTAATGACTTGAAAACCCAAGATTTTGAAGTGGGAGGTAGAGTCATGGCAGCACAGTGAGATGTTGCCACCTCTGCCAGGGATGCCCCAAGCCCTGGGTGGCCAAAGGAAAGCTGCTCCTTGCTGGCAGAGGGATGCAAGGAGCTCCCCAACTCCTACTTCCACACTGATCGCCCTAATCTGCCTGCAAAATAGGTTCTCTTTCCCGAGGAGTGGTCATCAACAGACCTGGTGATACCCCCTGTCCTTCCATCGCCCCCCCTGGATCCTCAGCTCAATCCTCCAGCGCAGACGTGGGGTGCTGATGGGGTTGGGAGTTACACATGCCCCACCGCAGACGATGCCCAGAGTCACCTCCCGTGGGGCAGAGAGGCCTTAAAACATCTTCAAATCATGGCGGGGTGAGGCTTTCTACCCTCTTTGTTGTCTTCCACCCATCCGTGGGGCAGCCCAGCCCTGCTGGGCAGGGAACTCCAGGCCACGATGGGGAAGATGTGCGATGAGATCCTCAGGACCGAAGGAGACAGACAGTCCTTTGCACGAGACGCTGCGACAGCTTCTCCAATCAAAATATTTGGGCTCCAGCCAAAAGGAGTAATTCCCCACACCCCCCATCCTTTTTTCTTCCCCACCATTTGGTGTTCAGCATGGTCCTCCCCGCGGGAGGACAGATTGCGTTGGGGGAAGAAGAGGAACAAAATCCTCCCAGCCATCCCTTTGCAAAATGGGGTTAGAAAGCAGGGGAAGAGAAGCTTCACCCCGGGGTAGGTAGCGCAAGGTGGGGGTCCACCACCCACCCGTCCCCTCCTGCCCCCCAAAACCCTTTACCCAGGCAGGCGAAAGCCGTCTGGAAGGCGGCAAAGCTCATCCAGCAGACGATGGCTTGTCGGGACGGGCGGAGGATGTGGGCTTTGTAGAAAACATCCAGCACGGCCCCTTGGTAAAGGGCCTTCAGGTTGTTCCTGGGGGGGGGAGGAAAGAGACCCAGCTGCACCCTGGCTCGGGGACAAGGTGAAGGCCAGGGGGAGCGGGGACCACCCCGTACCTGTGCATCACCAGCGTCCTCAGGAGCATGGCGCAGGTCAGCAGGCAGCACAGCACCAGCGAGCAGATGTAGCAGACTGGGGAGGAGCAGGGGGGAGATGGCCAGGTCAGGCATTTTATAGTAAAACATCTCAGCAACATCACAGGGGGCTGGGTTATGGGGCTGCAGGGATGTTCTCCTCCCACCAGCGGGGCACTGTGCCTCAGTTTCCCCTCCCTGTCCCCTTCGTGATATGGAATCACGGAATCCTGGGAGTTGGAAGGGACCTTCTAGAGACCATCCAGCCCAACTCCCCTGCCAAAGCAGGGCTGCCCAGAGCACATCACTCAGGAGCATCCAGGCAGGGCTTGAAGATCTCCAGAGAAGGGGACTCCACACCCTTCCTGGGCAGCCTCTTCCAGGGCTCTGCCACCCTCACCCCAAACAAGTTCTTCCTCAGATTGGAGTGGAACTTCCCATGGTCCAGCTTGTGCCCGTTGCCCCTCGTCCTGTCACTGGGAACCACTGGGAAGAGTCTGGCTCCATCCTCCTTCAACCCACCCTTTAGATCCTTGTCAGCATGAATAAGGTCTGCCCTCAGCCTTCTCTTCTCCAGGCTGAAGAGTCCCAGCTCTCTCAACCTTTCCTCATCAGGGAGATGTTCCAATCCCTCCATCATCTCTGTTGCCCTACGCTGGACTCCCTCCAGCAGTTCCCTGTCTCTCTTGAACTGGGGAGCCCAGAACTGGACGCAGGATTCCAGTTGTGGCCTCCCCAGTGCAGAGCAGAGGGGAAGAATGACCTCCCTCCACCTCCTGGCCACACTCTTCCCTACGCAGCCCAGGATCCCATTGGCCTCTTGGCCACAAGGGCACATTGCTGGCTCATGGAGAATTTACTGTCCACCAGGACGCCCAGATTCTTCTCAGCAGCGCTTTCTAGCAGGTCCGCCCCTAACCTCTAGTGGTGCCTGGGGTTCTTCCTCCCCAGGTGCAGGACCCTACACTTGCCCTTGTTGAACCTCAGGAGGTTCTTCCCTGCCCAGCTCTCCAGCCTGTCCAGGTCACACTGGATGGCAGCACAGCCCTCTGGAGTGTCAGCCAGCCCTCCCAGTTTGGTCTCACCAGCCAACTTGGTGAGGATACACTTTGTCCCCTTGGCCAGGTCATAGATGAATATGTTGAACAAAACCGGACTGAGTATTGACCCCTGAGGGACACCGCTGGTTACAGGCCTCCAACTTGAGCTTGCTCCATTAATTACAACCCTCTGAGTCCTGTCACACAACCAGCTCTCAATCCACCTCACTGCCCCCTCATCTAGCCCACACTTCCTCAGTTTCCTAATGAGGGAGACAGTGTCAAAAGCCTTGCTGAAGCCAAGATAGATGACATCTGCTGCTCCCCCCTCATCCAGCCATCGACGGGATGAGATATGGGGATCTCCATCTCCCAAGGTGGGCATGAGCTGGTGAGATGGTGAAAGGGAAGGGGAAAGACAAGCAGCCCGGGGAAATACAAGGAGTTAGGTTAGCTCAGCGCTGGGAAAATCATGGAGCAAGCCGTGATAAGCAGGCAGCGTGATGGAGAGACTGGGAAGATGCTCTTGGAAAGGGGGATGTTGGTGGGCAGGGATGGAAAAAAAGATGAGGAGAAGGAGGAATGGAGACATCAAGAAAACAAAGAGGATCAAAGAGGTTTGGTGACTCAAGAAAAGCCATAAAAAGCCCCCCCTGGGGTTAGTGGTACCCCAAGGTAACGCCATGGAGGGAGGGGGCCACACCTACCATCCCCACACCCCCCATCCAGGGCTGTCAATGATCCGGGGGAGCGGGTGGGGGCTGGGGGCCAGCTGCTCGATTCCAGCACATATCAAAGCCGGCAGCCAAAGGGCAGCATCTGCAGCGCGGCGCTGCCGGCTCCCCCAGCCTCGGCAGGCAGGGGCTGCTCAGGGACGCCTGGCACAGCAGCAGACTCCTGTGGCCACCTTTCCTGATGATTTTTAGCGCCCCCGGAAGCTTCCCCATAGCCAACCAGTTTCCTGGGTTAGAAATCACCCTGATGAGATCCAAAATCCTCCAGAAAAATCCCCTGTGGATGCAGGAGCTGGCTGGGAACCTACCTTCCAGCGCCCACAGGTAGTACTTGACGGTGTTGAGCTCCTTCTCCATGTCACCCGGGACAGCCGGGCTCTCTGAGGGCACCAAGCCAAACTGGACCAACAGCACCACGATGTCCTTCGTCATCCCTGCCCGCACGATCTGGATGGTGGGGACGACGGCCACCAGGAGCAGCAGGGCCACCTGCGAGGAAGCGGGTGCCATGTAAGTCCCCCTCCCAGCCCCGGGGTCACAGCATCCCACCGCTGAGCCGTCACTTTAGCTTAAAGACTTAAGGCTGGCTGAGCCCTGGAAGCACATGGCCAGTTACTGCAGCTCAGCCGAGGGATGGTAATACCTCAAGGCACACTAATACCATCCCTGTAGCCAAAATTGTGGTGTGGCAATGACCCCTGGGCTCCTCTGCCTCCAGAGGATGAAGCCAAGAAGGCAGGGTGGAGTGTTGAACTGTTGGCATCACCTGGTAGACAGCGATGACGGCCGTGGTTATGGACAGGACGAGCTTCAACGGGATCCGGAAACCTGGAAAGGCAGAGGAGAGGAGTTGGGATGTGGGATGGTGGCAGGGGAAGAGAAGAGGAGGCTTCAACCTCCTCTTGTTCCCCCCACCCGGTGGGATGTTGAGGGGAAGAGAAGAGAAGAGAAACCTCGTGTGGCCACAGCACCGTGTCCCAGCAGCCACATCCCTTGGGGTCCCCCTACCCAGGGTGGCGCCTGCTTCTCCCACGGGCAAAGCGGGCGAGGAGTAGGTCCCCATTCCTGAGTTGTTGGGGATTTTTATCCCTTTATTGTAGATTTTATGCCCTTATCAAGCACCAGCTTGCACTATTAGCCCAACCCACGCCGGAACCTTGCCGCCACAGCCCACCCGGTGCCCCCAGGGTGATGGGGGGGTCCCATTCCCCACCCCAAACGGCAACAGTTGGTGGGAAGCTGAGGCGTCGCACGTGCGGCAGCTGCCGCGGCGCAGATGCTGTGGGGAAGGAGCCAAGAAAGGCATTTGCTCTCCCTGGGGAGGGGGGGAGGCAGCTGGTTTGGCTGAGCTGCCGCTGCCAAGAGCCCAACCCGCAGCCCACCTTCCTCGGGAGTGTAGATGTAGGAGCATAAATACGTCCGGACTCTTGATAGGAGGCTCTCTTCTATCTTTGCGGAGCTGGAGGGGGAAGGAGAGGGTGAAAAGTGTGTTCCTGGGGAGCAGGGACCATCTCTGCTCCCGTTGCAGCCAGGCAGGGCTGGCAGAGGGACTCGCTGATCTCGGGAAGGTGCCATCCTTACCTCCCCTTCCGAGGTCGCCTGGACAGGACAGCCTTTAGGTATTTCTTGTAATACCCTCTCCCTGTAACCTTAAAAAAAAGGGCAATAAATTGCCCAATTTGAGCACAGGGACACGCTCGGGGCAGGGAGAGGTGACTCTGCCTTTTCGGGAGGCTCTCAGCAGAACATCTTCATCCCACCCAGCTGACATCTCCTGGCTTGGCTACCCCAGGCCACCCAGCCATGGCCACCCACAGCACCCTCTCTTTGCACAGGATGGGGGTGATGGGCTCCCAGGCCTCGTCCGGATAACGAAAGCGCTGGAGCAATGCTGGCAGCAAATCTTCCGCAAAGGTGGAAATCAATCTCAAGAAAGTGGCCCCAAACCAGTAAGACAACCGAAAATTCCCATTCCAACCAGCCAGCTCCCGGCGAGAGCCTGGGGGTCACTTCAGTCCATGCTTGGACTGACGGCTTGCCTTTTTTTATTTTTATTTGAAGTTTGTTTTTCCTCCTCTCTTCCCAACAAAGCCCAGCGTTTCCCAAAGGGCTGGGGATTATCCAGCCTTGCCAGGAAAACAAGGCGACCCCAGTCCCGGCCTGAATGGGATGCATTGATGCCTTAAGCCTCTTGTACTAAGGAGTTTACTCCAAAGATGGATTTTTCACTCCCTCTCCAAATCCAGCGAGATAAACAGAGCTGTGACCCGTGCCGGGGGGAGACGGATGGAGGGAAGGCAGCTCCTGGTGCAGGAGCAACGTGGGGAACACGTGCTCTGGGAGCACCCCAGTTCTCCCAGTCCCCAAGACAGACAGAAGGGCTGCGGGGCAAGGGAGGTCCCAAAACCACACAGGTCCCTCAAGGGGTTCTTCCATGTGCTTCCATGTGCTACCACCCCCCTCCCTGAGTCGCCACCTGGACCTTCATTACCTCCTTATCCAAGGTCTCCTCCTGCTCGGTGAAGCTCCTGATGAGCAGGGCTGGGTACCAAAGGCTTAAGAGCACAAGGCAGAGGATGATGGGGACGTAAGAGAGGGTGGAGTAGTACCTGTATATCTGGGGAGAAGCAGAGCCATCACACGTGGGACCACCCCAGCTTGGTGGTCCTGTCACCTGAGCAGGTGACACCTTCGTGTGGCTTCAAGGAGGTGCTGGGAAAACCACCTCCAACCTGGGGGCCACACCAGCCCTTTGGCACGCACCTTGGGCGACTGGGGACAATCCACCTTCTGCCAGACGTGGACCACGCAGTGGCACCAGGAGAGCAGGCAGCCCACGAGGTAGCCGAGCCTGTGGCGGACGGTGGCACAGGCGATCAGGGGGTAGTAGAAGGCAGGGTAGTAGAGCAAAGCCAGGATCTTCCAGTACTCTAAATGGGATGGTGGGAAGAGAGGCAGGGAGAGCAAAGCAGGGAAGAGAAGGCAGCGCCCTCAGTATGGACCAGAGTGAACAGGCTGCTCAGGGAATGCCACCCAAAGCTGCACAGCTCCTGGGTGGGGAGGAGCAGGGTGTCCACGGGCCAGGAGGGTACTCCCCTTACCCCGGTTGCTCTGGGAGGAGTGGGTGATGAACGGCAGAGGGTCCCTGTCCAAGACCAGCACGCAGAGGGAGGAGAACAGGATGCCAAACACCGCAGCCACCAGCCCTCGGTTGCCTTCCTCCTCCAGAAAGTTGGCCGGGCTGCAAGCCAAGGAAAGGATGAGCCTGACACCAGATCGTGGCCACCCTGTCCCCACCATCCTCCGCCCCAGAGCTGCTTCACCCCATGCTGCACCTCAGCATCCCTCCACCTGGGGATGGGGTCAGGGTACCTGAGGAGTCCTGGGACACCGTTCCAGCAGCTCCGGTGGAGATGTTTGCGCTTCACCAGCAAGGACAAGCCCACGAGCACGGCCAGCTGCCAGAAACCCAATGGAGGGAGCCATAAATGCATGAGGAGGGGGTTGGAGGGAGTTGTGGGGGGTCACCTCAGACATGCTGCTCTGTCATGGGAGCCTCTGCAGAGACACCATCTCCATCCAACACCCTAAATCCAGCCATGGCCAAGACAGGCCACAGGCACTTCTCAACCTGCTCTGATGAGTTATGGGCTCTAAATGTCTCAGAGAGACCACGCTGGGAAAAAAAATAAAAATAAATCAAAGCTTTTCACTGACGACAGACAAAGCCTGGAGCTCTGCGAGTCCCTTGTTAGAACATCCCAGCTCAAACCTCGCTCCAGCTCAAGCTGTACCTGCTGTATGGGCGTAGATGGGCACAATCTGAGCTTAGGGGGTGGGGGACGGGGAAGGGGGCACAGAGCAAATATGACATCGGGGCAGATAACCCAGGAGGTGGGACTCGGTGGGTACTTACAGAGACGGGTGCCATGCAGATGTGATACAGCCTGGGAGAGATGGTGGGGTCGCAGTCTGGGATTACGCTGGGAAACATGCTAGAAAAAAGGGAGAGGCGGGGGGGGAATGAAAATAAAATTAGGAATGGTTGTATTTAGTCCCAAAAGGGCAAAGCAGAGGTGCTGGGGTAACACCCACGTACACGGCGGCGGGGGGGAGGTAGGGGGGTTGGTCTGATGCTGAGATCACGGCCACCCTGAAGAGCAAACCCTGAAGAACTGGGTTGCACAACGGTCAATAAGCAGGGATGAAGTCACCCTCACGAGATGATTTTATGATCGAGTTAGAGAGATAACACCTGGAAGAAGCCCCCGAACTGATCCCCCTCGGGGGGCTGGGCCACCTCCCTGCATGTAGAGGGATGAACGGGAGATCAGCAACGAGGGATGTAAAGCCCCCCCGTGATGTCTTTTATGCCCCTACCTCTTCTTGCTCCATCTTTTTGAGCGATGCAGCCTGCGAAGCGCCACTTCTTGCTGCCTAAAGGCTTATTAAATGCCAGCTGGGAGGCTGAAGATCCCTTGCAGGGCGCTTTGAAGCTTTTCCAATGGGACAGGGACCACCCCCGGAGCTGGGGGGGACAGCGGAGGCGATGGCTGCCACGTCCCCTCACCCAGCCAAGGCCAGCCGAGCAGGCGTGCCAGGCTTTGCTTTATTTATTCCTGCTCTGGCCTCCCTTACATCCCTTAATCTCCGCTTTGCCGCAGCCCTTCTCCTCTCCCCAAGGCCAGGCGCCGTCCTGCCCGGCCACCTTCACCCAGTGCTGGGCAGCAGATCTCTGTGCTGGGGAACCGAACCTCCTGAGCCCCAAAAAAACTCACAGGGGAGGAATCCCAAACTCTGAACTCCATGGGTTCAGAGTTTGGAACCCGTAGCCTCCCAAACTCTGCAGCGCTGATGGGATGGGCAGAAATGGGAGACTAGCCAAGCCTTCCATGAACAAGGCTGCAGGGAAGGGTCTGGTAGTGAAATTCGGATTTCTCAGACATCATGTGTCCAACGCTGTCACCAGCCTGCCCAGAAAAGGCTTTATAGGACCAGCTGCCATTAGCAAAGCTCTAGGTCTTTCCCCCCTGCTTTTTTTTCCCCCTCTGCCAACGGCTGGCCTTGGATAGACCAGAAAGTTCCTGCTGCCCTAAAATATCCAGGCTCTGGGAATCCAGGGCAATCCTCCACACGAGTGAAAGCTCAGGGACACCAAAACTCTTTTTGGTGTCACCAGGGCTTCACCACCTAAATCTAGAGCATCCAGGAGCCGTTAGACAAGCAAAACCCCCGGTGCTGCCTCCTTCCCTTCACCAGCCGTGGTTTGCTGCGAAGGAGGACACCCAGAAAACACCCTAAAGGTTTTGGGGTCCCACAGGGTGGGGGTTTTCCTGGGCAAACCGGGGCTGGGCAAGGATTTCAAAGGCTGTTTCGCAAGGCAGAAGATTAAGGATGAGGCGGATCCCTTTGGGCTGGTCGCCTGGGATCTCCTCCTGCTTGTCCTTGGGATTACGTATCAGTCAAGGGAACCGCGTAAAACCCACAGACAGAGGGTTAAGTCAACAGAGGGACAATAGATACCAATGGATGGGCCTGGGGGTGCCCAGTTCTGAGCCACGTGGGACCCCTCGGATAACTGCCCCACTGCTCCTTGCCTCAGTTTCCCCACCTGATAGCACATCTCTTGTCTGTCCCTGGGAAAGGCATGAAATGCTGGGTCCTGGCCGTGAGGTTGGGCTCTGGAGTCCCATTCCCTGGGCAAACCCCAGCCCACGCAGCACTGCTTTCGGGAGCACACCTCCTTAAAGAGCGGATCTTGACGGATGGAGAGGGAATAGGCTTTACAAAGACCAGTTGACGCATCAATTGCGGGGAGAACGAGGACATCCCTGCAAGCCCAGGGATGCTCAGCCCTATTTTGCAGGCAGGAAACCTGCCCGGAGTCACCGTGCCATGCAGGGACCTGGCACCCTAGAGAAGTGAAGCATTTTTTGGGGGCCAAAACTAGCCTTTTTTAAATCACCTCCCGCTCATCCGGGCATAAATCCTGGCTCAGCTGCTCAGGAGATGTTGCTCTACAGAAAAGGGATAGAGCAGCTGGGCAGGAGGTTGGTAGCTGCCCAGGGTGACCCCAGCAGGGACAGCGGGGGGACACGTGGCACCCACCAGGGAGGCTGGACACTTACTCATCCTGCGGCACGGCCGGCTCCATGGTTTCGTAGATGTACCAGTCGGAAACGAGGTCTTCGGTGGCGGCGAAGCCCATGTCCAGCGGAGCATCCTGCATCCCACCGGAGCCATTGACCGCCATGGCCATCCCCTTCCTCCCTCCGCCGCCCGGAGAGAGAGGGCGAGAGGCAGAAAGCAACCGGCTTTTCCCAAGGTGGGTCCTCCTGGGTTCTTGGAAATGTAGGGATGGAGGCGCCGAGCCAAGAGGTTTTATCTTCTTGGGTCACTCCTGCAGTTGGAGGCCAGGGCTGGGGAGACACCGGGAGCTTTCAAAATCCAGCCGTGCCTCCCAAGGATCCAGCTTTTATCTGGATTCAAAGGGAGGGAAGAAGGGATGAATCCCACCCCTGCGCAAGGCGAGCGCTGGGGGCACACCTAATTGTCCCCCCCCTCCGGCCGTTCCCTGCCCGCCACGGGATGCTGATAGCCTCCCAGCCTTTGTTTGGGTTGGTTTAACAGTTTTTACGCCAAACGACTCAGAAAACCAGCGCAAGGGTCAAGTTTTGGGCTCGGCAGCACCGGAGGGGCTGGCAGATCAAGGGGTGAGATCTCAGCACAGCTGGGAAGCCCCCCAGCCCCGTGTCCCCAACTGTCCCACCAGATGTCCCCGCATAGCATCCAGCCTCCCCCAGCCCCCGGAGGGAGGAGGAAACCTCAGCCCCTCTCCCTTTAGAGCAATAAAAAGGAAGGAGGATTTTTGTCCCAGGGCCAGACCTAACAAGCTCTCACTTCTCCTTCTCCCCGTTATTTTTGGATGACTTTGGCCCAGACAGCCCCACGCCCTCCGCTGCTGTCCCCAGAGCTACATCATGCCTTCATCTACCATCGCTATCACCGCCCACAGATGTCCCCAGATGCCAGGCAGTGATGCTCAGTGTGGCCCCCAAGACCCAGGACTTGGGGACACCTCATCTCACAGCCTGGGGGGTGTCACCAAACCCCTCAGGGCTGCTCGGTGGCCCCGAGGGGAAGGGCAGGAGACGGATGACTGAGCCGGGGGCTGCTGTTTATACAGCTGGCGCTCGGCGGGGACGGTGATGGACACAGCACGCCCGCTTCAAAGAGATTCCCCATGTCAGGGCGGAGTTCCCGCAGGCAGCCCCGTCTCTGGACAGACAAGTGGCACTCGCCACCAGGGTCTCATGCTCTGCTGGATGTCATCACATCCCCAACCAGCTCTTGGGTCCCCTCCAGGGGCTCCCTCTAGATCAGGGCATAAGACCTGGGACTTTCACCTCCCTTCCAGAGGCCAAAACTCAACTAGAAAGCACCCCAGGAGGTGGTCCACCCATCCCCACCACCCCAGTACTTGGTCCAAGTCAGGTGCCACCACCATCTAGTTCCCCGTCAGTGCAGGCTCCAACAGAGGGAAGACAGACCCCACCAGCCCTGGGTGAGCACCCCACTCAGAGATGGACCCCAGACCCCATTCTCGATGCCCCCAGCCTCAAGGCATCGACTCTCCAGCCATCCCTTGGTTTCGCCTGCACGGGGAAGCAGCTCTGACCTCACCTCCCAGGAATGTAGCACTCCATAAACGTATAAAGGTAGAAGGAGCCTGTAAAGTTCATGGCAGTGCACACATGTCCACAAGCCCCTTTTCCCCTCCCGTGGTGTCACCCAAGGGTGGCAGAGCTTGGAAGTTGGGGCTGGGGTTTATTACAGGTAAAGCAAGGCAATGGCACAGGGCAGCACCCTTCCTAGGAGGGGCTGTGTCCCCTGTCAAGCACTTGGATGAAGGACCAGCTCCAAAAGCCACCGTGGGCTTGCCCATGCTCCTCTCACCTCCCCATGGGGTCACCCAGAGGAGGACAACCAGCAGAAACCAAGATCTACCTACCCACCAGGCATTGCCCTGCATGACCCACCTCTGAACAAGGCAGCAGATGCCACCTTGCTCTGACTTGCAGCTTCTCGGGGACACGGTGGCCACAGAAAAGCAGGAAGGAAAGGAGAGAAAAGCTCAGTGAGAAGCACAGAACACTCAGCCCTCAGGGAGCCCCACTGAGCAAGCCCCAGCCTGAATCTACACCGGGCAACAACATCACGAGACCAAGATGACAAGCTCCCTGGGTGGTGTGCCAACGTGTCCTCACTTGGAATATCACCTATTCCTGGACCCATGGGGCTTTGCCACCCACCTCTGACTGGTTATGGGACCAAGGCAGGTCAACGCTGTCCCAGCACTAGGTGATCTTCTGTAGGTAGTTAGGGTCCGGCAGCCGGAAGATATCATGCTGTAGGGAAAGGTAGGACCCCTCTCCAGGTAGCCAATAGTGTCCAGTCCATGATGTAAGCAGACGGAAATGACATTGTAAACCCAAGCTATATAATGCCACACCATTCGCCAATAAATGCCATTTGCCGTCCACCACATTGGTGTCTGCGAGCTGATGGACCGAGTGGCCTGGGGTTGGCCGCCGTGCCATTCCTGAACCAGGTCGCCACGCCTACGATAGGCAACATCTTCAAATCCTCGAACCCAACCTGCTCATCTTCGGGAGACAGATGCTGTCCCGCTCCAGGGGAAGTCCCCTCTTGTGGTCCACCAAACAGGGTGGCAGCACCGTGGGCATCATCCGCAAAATCCAGGTGTCTGGAGAAATCAGGAGGCGCTTCAGAGCCTCCAACCCGTCTGCTGGACACCATCGAGCAAGCCATGGCAGCACAAGGCTGAACGAGGGATGGTGCGACACGGTGACATTCCAGCCTGGACCCCAAAGTATCTCCTATCGCCCTGGTGCGAAGCTGGAGGAGAGACCTCACTGGGGATGGGTGTTTCAGCTGGGGAGAAGGTACTCCTTCTGGCACAGGCAGGAGTTAACCCCTCTATACCCGCCCAGGCTGCAAATCCTGGTGTCCTGGAGGAGGAAGAGGGGCAGGTATGCCAAAACCCCAGCGGGATCAACATCCCTTGGCCAGGACACAGCCACCGCTCTCCACCCTGCTCGGCGGGTGCTGGCTCCTTTGGCCGGAGCCAAGCCAGGAGCTCTTTGGTCTTCACAAATCCTCCGTGCTTTGCTTTTTTTCACCCCCCCGAAACTTGATCTCTTTGCTCCTCTCCGTAACCTCTGCCGAAACAGGCTGGGCCTTTGATCGAGGCAGCCTCGCCCAAGATTGATGGGTTCAATAAAGCTCCTTCATATTCTTCATTTCCCACCATCCATCACTCTCCAGGGAGCTTTTGCATCCCACCACTATGAATTAAACTGGGGTGGGGGAGAAGAAGGGAGCCGTAAGGGAATTACCCCCCCTTCCCTCCTCCCATCCAGCCTAATGGTGATGCCTTATGTACAGCTTTTAATAAAAGTGATAAAGATCTCATTTCATGATTGTTCAGGGAGCCCTTGGGCCAAGGCGGGGGTCGGAGTGGGGGGGAGGTGGATGGGTGGGAAGAGTTGTTTAAGTGAGATCTCCTCTAATTCGATCGCCGTCCGAGAGCCACGCAGGTGGTTTCTGGGTCCATCCCTGCAAAGCCAGGAGGCACAGGGATGGCTTTGGAGTACATCGAAGGACATGACCCAGCTCATTCCCAAAGGTGGATTTAGGAGCTTCAACTGATGCTGGGAAAGGCAAAGCCCAGTCTCACCTCAGCACAAGCCAAACCAGGCAACTTCAGCCCCAAAGTCCCCCAAACTCAGTGCCCCAGCCCCAAAATGAGATGAAAAAAGTTGGCTTGAAGCTGCTTGTGCTCAGCTGGGAGGGGCAAGGGGACAGTTGGTCCAGTCCCTTCCCTCCACCGATGATTTTGGAGCCCAAAGCTGCCCCGGCCAGCCCCAGCCCTCACTCAAAGCTTTTTTTTTTTTTTTTTTTTTTTTTTTTTTTTTTTTTTTTTTTTTTTTTTTTTTTTTAAGACTTTGATCATCTTTCTGGAAAAAGCAGATCCATTTCCAGTATGAAGATCATGCTGGCCCTCAAGTTCCCCAACCACAAGTGCTGAGGAGCCCACACACACCCAGGACCATCCAAGCCAGAGGCTGAGACCTCCAGGAAGCCGCTGCCCACACTTTCCCCAAGACAGGCTCAGCCCCAGGGGACTGAGGACGCTGAACTCATTGCACTGATGAGCTGATGCGGGAAGCCTGGTGGCTGGTGAACTTTTGTGCCCCAGCCCACGGCTCTCCCCATCCCCTCGGGAAAGCCCCTGCTCCGGGGCAAGGAAAGGTCCGGAGGAAGTTTTTCATCCCACTCCCACGGTGTTTCCCTCTCTTCTCCCAGCTCAGCCGCACTATGGTCCGTTCTCGTCCCATCCAAACCCCCCCCCCCCACCCCTTTCTCCCCCCAAAATCCCTCACGCACCCCCCATCTCCACCACCCCATGGAGAGCCCTGGAGCTGCTCCAGCTCTTCCCAAGCCCCTTCCCCTCTGCAAAGCTGGAGCCTGCACATAATAAATCCACCGGGGAGATCACAAACACGCCAGCGAGCCAGAGGAAGAAGCCCCTTTTGCATTTTAAAAGCAAAAGCAGCTTGAACATTTAAGCCAAGGAGGCTGTTTTAAGGTTATTTTTAGGCTCCTGACCCCCCCCAGCTCCCTGGTTTTCAAAGCAAAGGCAGCAGCACCTGCTGTTGAAGACACCCCCTCCCCCCGTCCAAAAACCAGCAAAGGGGAAAAGTCAGGAGTTGGCAGAATTTCACCAAAAACCTGCTGA
>QJSC01014193.1:799364-811765 GCA_003697955.1 Calidris pygmaea
TGGCAATGCTGAACAAAGTGACCCATGGGTTTGGTTTTTTCCCCTCCCACCACCTCCCCTTCCCTGGGATTGTTTTTCCATGAGAAATGCTGTTGTCAGATCCCAAAGGTTCTTCCCGGGAAAGCTGAAGGACCAGAGAAAGGGCTGGAATTCAGTCACAGGGGTTTTGCCCCCCCAGACGACACACACACACAAAAAAAATCCATCCTGGTCTTAACAAAGTGATCATTCTATAAGTGCACGCCAGCTCTGGAAGGGCTTTGTTTCTACCAAAGCATCTTCGGGCACTAACACCCTGCAAAAAAGTTGGCATTCCAGCAGTTTGGCATTGTCTGCTCCAAAATGGCTGTTGGGAAACCGGCCACAAGCCTCGGATGAGTGGTTGCCACCCAAGCTATGATGTCCCACCTTGGTGTCCCCTCCCCAGGTAGCAGGGACCAGGCTGGGAAGAGCCTCCTGAAGTTTGGGGGAACCAGGAGCTCGGTGGCAGCCCCAGATGTCGCTGCTGGATAAACATGGAAATGGGATGGTTTCCCTGCTCCTGCCACCTCTCCCAACCCTCAGCAGCACCTGTGGGGTGCAGAGACCCTCCGACACCACCAGCACTTCGTTATGTGGTTATCCTGGTTATCCTTGGCCTCTGCCCCGTGCTGCGAGGTCTCTCCCTGGAGACGAAGCGTCCTCTCCTTGGATGCACCAATGCTCTGAGCCCGGTTTATCTTAGAACATTGGACGAGAGGCCGGAGAGGAGGTTTAGATGCAACCCAGCAGCAAATCACCACCTCTCACTGCACCCATGGGGACATTTCACGGAATTATGGAATCGTTGGAGTTGGAAGGGACCTTCTAGAGATCACCCAGTCCAACCCCCCCTGCCAAAGCAGGGTTGCCCAGAGCACATCACTCAGGAGCATCCAGGCGGGGCTTGAAGATCTCCAGAGAAGGGGACTCCACACCCTCCCTGGGTTCCCTTCCTAAGGGAAAGGGCTTTTACACAGGAAAAACAGAGCTAATGACAACAGGAACCCACCTTTGGCCAAACCACCCGTCTCTCAGCACTATTATGCAGCTTTCCAACCCAAATCCTGAGCTCATTACCCAGGCAGAGCTCCAGCCATCAAAGGCCACCTTTCATTTTTTTACAGAACACACAGACACAAAAAAAAAAAGCCACCGGCTGCCAAAATAAACAGACCTCACACCGCCCTTATGAATCAGGCTCCTTCCCCACGGAGCCCTGGAAATGAATATTTAGTTTTGGGGGAGCAAGGGAAGGTCTCAGCCCTGGGTTTGGCCGTACCCGGTGCTACGTCAGGGTGGTAGAGGTGGCAGCTCCAGACCCGCTGCACGTGCCCCTCGGGGAGGGCTGGGAAAACACCACATGGATGAACGGCGCCTTCGATTAGATGATGCAGAAAAAAAAAATTAGCCTTTGATGATGATGCTCTCGTTAGCGGTGGCTCCGTAATGTGTTTGCGCAGGGGCGGGAAGGAAATTAAGCAGGCTAGTTAAGGATGAAATAGCTCCCATTTCCCTGCTTTTAGAGCCTGGCAGGGTTTTAATTGAGGCAGAGGAAACTTCCAGGAGAATTTGGGAAGTGAAGACCAGCAGCGTGATCCTTCACACAGACACCTTTTTGGTCACCATGATTCCTCCTGCTGCCCTGCCCCAAGAAAGCAGAGCCCAAACCGGTTTAAGAGGGCTCCCCGCCATGGTGTTGGGGGTGCAAGAGCGAGTCCCAGCCGCACAGATCAGCGCGGTGGTGACATCTCCATAGGGATCTAACAGCTCGGACTGCCACAATTTGGTAGGTGGAACAGCTCAGAGCGGCACCGCGCACTCAATTCAAGCCATCCATGGGCTCTCAGCTGGGAGAAACCACCTCCTTCCCACCCATCACTGCTCTGGGACCACTGAGAGGTCTCCAGCCATCAGGGGAAAGAACCACCAAACCCTCCAAGAGCATTAAAAGCCTTTCTTGCTCTCAGCCCTCTCAAGGAAGCCATCCAGCCGCCAGCATCTCTGAGCACCCTGGAGACATTCTGCTCTTCCCGACAGGCTCGGCTGGCAGGGGAATGACCCCCCCCACATACACACACCCTTTCACTGCTGTAAACCAAACTCAGTGCCCCCAAACCCCCCCAGATTGGGGCCCCTTTCCCTCCTCTCCTCACCCTGACCTCAGCAGCATCCTCACCACGGCAGGAGGTTGAAGGCATCAGCCAAGGTTTTGTGTTTGGGGTGGGTCCTTCAAGACAAAACTCCAACCTGCCCTTTTCTTTTGGCTTTTTTTTTTTTTTTAAACCCCAAAATAGAGTAAAAAGGCCTGAGGAAGGCCCAGTAGGTACATCCAGCCTCCCTGGAAGCATCAGGGAAGCGTGGATTGATTTTTAGTGACCCCATCCATGGCTCACGCACCCTTCCAAAGGGGTTCTTGGAGGCAGCGATTTGGGAACAGGTCCTGGCTGGCCACCTTGCAGATCCCTGGGCTGCCCCCAGACTAGAAAAACCAGCAAAAATCTTCTGCCCCAGGGTCTCAGATGCTGGTTTATCCCCCCAACCTGCTCCCCAGCCCCCCCGCCATGGGATAACCTTGTTGTTTCAAGCTCGCACCAGCGTGAAGAGACTGGAATGTGGCTTTTCATACGGAGCGGGGAGCTGTCTTAGAGAAGGGCCATCTGCTTCCCCAACTCGGGCTCACGTTTCACTGGAAACATCCCCAAAGCTGTGGGAACGCGCCGTTCTCAGTGGCGCTGGGGGAATGAGATATGACAGGGGGGGCTCCAGGGCAAGGATCAGATGGTGCCGGTTCCACCTCCCTGCCCACCCCGCACCACCAAACCCCTCGAGGTCAGTCCCAAAATATCCCTGGTGGGGTTACCCCTGCATCCCGGCGGATGCTCAGCTGGCTGGGCGGCAGGTTTAGCCGGCAGGGATCTCAGCTCCAGTTGCACCAGCCAAAACCACTCACTCCCGTTGGGGGGAAAGATCATCCCATGTAAGACTGAGGTGGAGAAGGGCAGACCTGGACCAAGACCCCTTTGCAGCCAGTCTTGAGTCAGGACATCACCCCTGAGAGGCTCCCAACCCACACACAGCCACCCCACCAGCCCCAGTTTCCCTTCTGCAGCCCGGTCATGACGCTTGGGGCATCCCCAGCCCTCACTGCAGCGGTGACATCCCAGCTCGGGGTCAAGCCCTTGGTCCCCAAAGCCCAGCAAGCTCCCCAGCAGCAGATGCACATCTCCAAGTCATGGATGCTAAGAACCATTTCAACTGCTTTTTTGGTAGAGTCTACCGGAACAAATTCTGCCTTGGACCTTGGCGCAACATCACTAGGCATTAGGATTAGGTGGGTGAATGTCCCTCTGTCGCTTTTGGGAGCTGATCCAACAGCCAGGGACCGCTTCCCAGGCTCATCCCATTCCCCAACCCCATGGGAAGCCATTTCCACCAGCAAATCCGGCTAAATACTTACCTTAGAGACAAACCAAAGCATGGCCGCAAGCTTGGCTGCCTGGTCCCATCAGCAGAAGATCCAATGAATGTCCCATGGGTGCAGGAGGAGCAGGATTGTCCCATGGAGGCCAGGAATGCGCAGGAGCAACTGCCATGGTTTGCCCCATCCTCAATACCAGCATCTCCTGGAGGCTCTGCAACATCCTGCAAACCCCTTGGTGGCAAATGCCCCAAGGAAAAGGGCTTGAGGAGCCACCAGCTCCCTGGGCTGGGGTGCCCACACCTCCAGCACGCCTCGTGCGTGCACGCACACGTCCATGCCGCATCGCTCGGCGTCACCCTGGATATCCCAGTGTGTTTGCTGGAAGGCAGCCACCCCTTGGCATCCAGTTACCTGGTTTCCCAGCAAACAAACTGGAGTTCCAAGCCCCTGTCCCTGTCATCGCACAGGGGCAGAAAAGCTCGTAGCCTCTCCCTGCAGCACCGAAGGCTGGCTTTGTGTTTTGTTTTTTTCCCCAGGAGCAGGGATTTCTTTTCCTTTTTTGCTGCCTTTGAAAGCTGCCCGAGGAGATGTGAAGCTGACATGTACCCAGGGGGCACCCCCAGGCACTTTCCCCACTGAAGAGGAGAAGAGGAGAGTGGCAGCAGGTTTCTTGGCTCAGAAACCTGCCCCAGGCTGCCAGGAGGGCTTGTTCCAGGGCAGAGATCCTTAAGGTCCCTGCTATCAAGGAGGGTCCATCTCCAGACCCCACCTCTGTCCCCATGGCGGGCAAGGCAGGGGAACCCCGCATCCCCCTGGCCCTGCAGTGCTCCCGGCTGAAGGCTGAGGAGAAGACCCTGGATTTTGAGTTTGAGGTGGTCAGCGCCCAGTTTAACCGGCGGGGTTGCTACGCCCTGCGGCTCACCGTGGAGAACCCCCTGCTGCAGGGCTCCAGCGCTGGCCTCCGGCTCCGCATCAACAACGGGGAGGTCACCCAGAGCAGCACCGGCACCACCGACACCATCGAGCAGAGCGACCTCGACCAGATCTACTCCTTCCAGAGGAGGAAATTCACCTTTACCTTGCCCAGAGGTAAGAGGCTGGATGCCACTGGGATGGCCTGTGCTTCTGGGTCACCTCTGCCCATCTCAGGCTTTCAGACTCCCATATCATCCTCATGGCTTTGCCCCCACGGTAATTCCCTGAGCTGAAGTCTAAGCTGTCTGAGTTTAGTGGGATGGATGGAGCAGGTCTAGCTTGGAGGAGGGCCAACACCACCACCAATGCAACCACCCCACCCAAAATCTAGATGTATAAAGCATTTGCTAGTGTTCACAGAGCAGGGCTAACCAGGGCTGCTGGTGGATGAACCCAGCAAGATGCTCCTGGGACCACCAGCCCCCTCCTAAACAAGGCTTGGACAAGTTGACCAAGAGGCTGCAATGTGCCCTTGTGGCCAAGAAGGCCAATGGTCTCCTGGGGTACTCTTAAAAAGAGCGTGGCCAGCAGGGCAAGGGAGGTCATCCTCCCCCTCTGCTCCACTCTGGTGAGGCCACATCTGGAGCGCTGGGTCCAGTGCTGGGCTCCCCAGTTCAAGGACAGGGAACAGCAAAAGGCTAGAAAGATGATGAGGGAGTGGAGCATCTCTCTGCTGAGCAAAGGCTGGGAAACCTGGGGCTGTTCAGCTGGAGAAGAGCAAACGGAGGGAATCTCATCGACGCTGAGCAATATCTAAAGGGTGGGTAGCAAGAGGATGGGGCCAGACTCAGTGATGCCTGGGGACAGGACAAGGGGCAACAGGCACAAGCTGGAACACAGGAAGGTCTATCTCAACATGAGGAGGAACTTCTTTCCTGTGAGGGTGGCAGAGCCCTGGAAGAGGATGCCCAGAGAGGTTGTGAAGTCTTCTTCTCTGGAGATACTCAAGCCCACCTGGACGTGTTCCTGTCCAACCTGCTCTGGGTAACCCTGCTTTGGCAGGGGGGTTGGATTAGATGGTCCCTTCCGACTCCCACCATTCTGTCATTCACTCCCCATCCCTCCTGGTAGGTTTCTGCAAGAACGACAAGAACCATGACGTGCGGCTCCACATTGAAGCCCTGCACTTCCCTGGGAGGGCAGAGAGGATGAGGAGGAGCAGGCGGGTGGGTGAAGCCTTCTTTGCCATCTACCCCCGCACCAACCAGCCCCGGATGAAGCTCTCAGCCGGGAGGGATGAGGACTGGTACCGCTACAGTGCCGTGATGGCTTTGCTGCGGGTGGGCAGCGAGCAGCCGGCGATGCACTGTGGCCGGTTGGCCTTCACCGCATCCCTACACGAACACTGGCCAGCCCCCACGCTGGCTTCAGCCCCACCACTCTCCCCCAGCACCCCGGAGGAGGACCAACAAGCAGCAGGCACATCCCCAACCCTGGACATCCCTGTCCCCAGCCATACACCTGAGTCTGCGTATCACTCGCTGCCCACCGAGGGCCATGCCCGCTCCCCTGAGGTAGGAGAACCCAGATTTGGGGGTCAGAGAGCCCAGATTTGAGCCTCAGAGATCCTGTGTTCCAGTAAAACAAGAGTAGACCAGTCTGCTTAGGACAGGATTTGGCCCTAGGGTAGGTTGATGGCCCCACACAGGCACCAGCTGGAGTAAAAGCAAAGAGGAGGAGGTCTCTTTAGCTTTCAGGGGTGTCCTTGGTAAACAGCAGAGCCCTGCCTCAGTTTCCCCTCACTCACTCCACAGCATTGCTGGATAGAAGGATGGTGCCTGTCTCCTGCCAGCCACCAAAGTAAGGGACCCTCTTTGTCCAGGCAATCTAGGACAAGCTCAAGATGCAGGTAGGGTCTTGGTGAGACAGCAAGCACCCAAGCAGAACCAGTAAAGATGGTCCCACAGTCCAATTGTACTCAGAGCTGTAGGAGAAGCCCCTTTATGGGGTATTCACTTGTCTCTTCCCACCCCAGTATGGTTCACTACAACATCAACCATCCCCTACCAAGCACAAGACCCAGATCTCACCCACAGCAGGACTATAACCTCCAACCCACCTACTAAACCCATCCAAATGCTGCTCATCTTCCCAGCTGGTGCAGGGCAGCCCCTCCAGCAGAAACCCCAGAAAAGATGAAGCCTCCCCAACATCACCCTGTCCTCCTCTGCCCCTTTCTTTTAAGGGCAGGGAGCAGCTGGTCCACATCAGAGGCAGCTGGGAGCTGGGCAGGTGCTCCCTATATAGGATGGAGAGAGGGTTGGGCTGCTAAAATGTTTATTAATAAGGTAATTTTTTAAATGATAATAGGTTTCTTCTTTCCTTTTTTTTTTTTTTTTCTTCCTGTGGATGTGTACGTGGGGAGTCTCTAAGTGTAAAATCAACATTATTGGGGTGGTTATGGTTGGTTTAGGGTGGAAGTTTTACTTATGTCTTGCAAAAGTTCTGCCTTTGAGGGGTGAGGTCCTGAGTCTTATAGGATGGAGCTGGGATGCATGGGGGCCACTGAGTGGACAGAGAAAGGGAAGCTGGAGCCTAAAGCTGGGCTTTCAAACCCCTTCCCTTACTACCAGAGGCTGCGGGCTGACCCTGCGCTCAGCTCCTCCCCGGAGCTCCCGGGTGACTCAGCAGACGAGCATCCTTCTTCCTCCTCTTCCTCGGTGCCTGCCCCAAGGCCACCGCTGAGCAGCAGCAGCTTCCACCTCTCCTCGCCAGGCTACAGCCCGGATCTGGCCTCTTCACCAAGGCAGGTGAGTGACAGACAGCTGGAGAAGACACTGTCCTAAATTAATAACAAAATGCTATTAATCATAGTAGCTTCCTGTTAGAGCTTTGGGGTGCTGGAGAGGAGATGGAGGGGCGCAAAGGGGACATGGCCACCTCCATCCTGTCCGGAGACCAGTGCTGCTCTTGCTCCCAGGCCATCGCGTCCCCAGCCTGGCGGTGGGGATGGGGGAATGAGACATCAAACTTTGCGTTTCTCGTACCAAAAGGCAGCCCTGCAAGCTGGCTGTCCCCAGGCGGCAGATGGTGTCACCTAGAAGCTCCTACAATGCCAACTTGGGGGCATCTGGGGCTGACCCCTCTTAACTAGCTCCTTGTGCAGCTCAAATCCAGAGTTCTAAAAACTGCAGAAACCACAGGGCAGAGAGAAAAGCTGCCGTTCTCTTTCCTTAGTTAGGTTAAAAGCTGTCTAAATAAAAGGGGGGAAAAAAACAACCAAAAGAGCCAACCCTTACCCCAGGGACTCTCTTTCCTGCATCTTGTTGTAAGAATAACACGTCTGCTGATGAAGATGTTGCCTATGCTGCTCTCTGAGGTATCTCGTCCACCTGTGAAAACATTGCTGGAGAAAGCTGGGTTACAGCACTGGAGACCGCATTGATCTCCTCAACCTTCCCCAGGCATCCTCTGGGCTCTCCTCTCCTTCCAGGGGGTCCCCCGTGTCCTCCAGCTGGGGATGGTGGGCTTGCTGGCAAGGCCTTCTGCAGCCTGTGGGCTCGGGGATGGAGCTGACAGCCCTTAGCCCTTCTGCAGCGGTGGGGAGGTGGCAAGGGACTCCGCAGGCGGTGGCTTGTGCCATCACCAGGGTGCTGGCCACATGCTTCTTCTTGGTCCTGGCGACCGTGTTGGCGAGGCCGTAGGGTAAAAATTGGGTTGGCCCTGCTGCAGGACACCTTGGTGCCTCTGCTCTTTCCCTTGTGCAGGGGTAAATGTGTCGCTGGTGACTCTGGGGCACTTGGGCCATGTGTTTCCCAGGAGCTACGGGGTGTTTGAGCCCTGCTGAGCCACCCAGCCCCCTCTCCGGGCAGGATGCTGAGCATCGTGGACCCTCAGGAGGACCCCGGGGCCACCCCTTGCAGCGCTTGGCCTCTCTTGATTTTATTTATTTATTATTTTTTTTCCAAGTGGATGTGCTGTCCCCGTCCCGGCTGGCCGAAAATTTACTGGCCAGAAAGGGCTTATTAGCGAGGCCTGATTGAGTTTGCTCAGCAAACGTCTCGCCGTAAACTCTTCCCGTGCCGTGGAAATCGATAGCAATCAGCTGGGATGGAGGGCGGGATGCGGAGCACGGCCGGGGTGGGGGCGTCAGGCCAGGCATTAGCAAATGCAATTTCTCTCCTGGGCCCCCCGAGGGAATGCAATAAATCACCTGCTGCTGATGTCACCCGGCAAGTATTTGCCAGGATGGTTCTTATTTAAAAATTAAAAGCTGAGAAGGGTATGTGTGTGTGTATGATGTTGGCTTCCCACCCTGCTGGGAGGGCTGGAGTGATGGAAAATGCGTTGGAGGGTGGCTGAGCTTTGGGTTATGGGGAAGGGGGACGGACCAGGTGGAGCTGGGAGGAAGTTTTCATCTCCAAAAGCTCTGCTGGGATGCTGCAGCCCGCAGCGAGCTGAAGCTATAGGAGTTGCTCGTCAGCCTGGAGCCAGTTTGGCTCTTGGTGGTCCAAACCATAGAATCATCTAGGTTGGAAGGGACCTTAAAGATCATCTAGTCCAACCATCAACCTAACTCTGACAAAAAATAAATAAGAAATAAGCAATAAAAAAAAAATCACTAAACCATATTCTTGAGGACCATGTCAACCCATTTTTTGAACACCTCCAGGGATGGTGCCTCAACCACTTCCCTGGGCAGCCCATTCCAAGGCTGGATAACCCTTTCTGTGAAGAAATTTTTCCTGAGCATCTCAAAGCATCACATCTTGATCCCGCAGCGCGTGGCAAAGGTGAACCCTTAACCTGAAGCTTGAGAGCCTAAATGTCTTCCTAAATCCAGGTGGGACTTGGGTCATCAATAGTTTGGGCAGTCAGCAGCACTGGGGGACAGAGAGGAGCCACTTCAGAGGGGCGAGGGCTGCTGCTTGGGCTGGTGTCCTGAGAAATCCAGCTGCTGGAGAATCACATCCATCTGCTTCACCTTCCCGAACGGCAAAGCCACGTGGGCACGTCCCCATGGGGGACCGGCTCCTCGCCACGGCCTCCGTGCCCCGCATCTCATCTGCAGGAGGTGTGGGGTTGATGGATGGGTGCTGAGCTCCACCCGAAAAGCCCAGGCACGGGGATAATGATTGAATTTTTTTTTCTCATCTCACCGCAACCTGCCGATAATGTATTCCCCTGCACGCAGCGGGAGGCTCTGCTGCCTCTTCAAATGCCTCCTGCGTGTTGCAGAGCCAGACGCTTCCCTGATTGTCCCAGGAACCCCGGGCAGGGCACCGAGTGGGTCGATAACGTGCCGTGGATGAGATCTCACTCGCTGGGATGGATGAGGTTGAGCCTGGGAGATGTCAGTCCTGGGGATACCTCCCCTTTATTGTGCACTGGGGAGGCCACAACTGGAATCCTGCATCCAGTTCTGGGCTCCCCAGTTCAAGAGAGACAGGGAACTGCTGGAGAGAGTCCAGCGTAGGGCAACAGAGATGATGGAGGGATTGGAGCATCTCCCTGATGAGGAAAGGCTGAGAGCTAGGGCTCTTTAGCCTGGAGAAGAGAAGGCTGAGGGCAGACCTTATTCATGCTTCCAAGGATCTAAAGGGTGGGTTGAAGGAGGATGGAGCTGGATTCTTCCCAGTGGTTCCCAGTGACAGGAGGAGGGGCAACAGGCACAAGCTGGACCATGGGAAGTTCCACTCCAATCTGAGGAAGAACTTGTTTGGGGTGAGGGTGGCAGAGCCCTGGAAGAGGCTGCCCAGGGAGGGTGTGGAGTCCCCTTCTCTGGAGATCTTCAAGCCCCGCCTGGATGCTCCTGAGTGATGTGCTCTGGGCAGCCCTGCTTTGGCAGGGGAGTTGGGCTGGATGGTCTCTAGAAGGTCCCTTCCAACTCTGACAATTCCATGATTCCGTGAGGGATGCCCACCTCTTGGCAGGGATGGGAGGAGAAGGGACTTGGCATCAGACCACAGAGCTCAGTTAAGGGCAATCAGCCCCTTAGGTCAGCAGAAGACAGTCCCTTCCTCTGGGAACCATTCCTGTTTCGCTTCCAGCGGGTCCTATGTGGTGCTGGGGTGGGTGTGGGGTGGGGGGGAAAAGGAGCCAGCTTTTGGAGATCTCCTTGGCAGTTGGACTTGGTTGGGAGCCCGCAGAAGGTGGTTCGTTTCCAGTTTCCCTGGACCAGCTGGCAGCGAGGCGCCCATCCCAAAACAGCAATCTGTTGCTGTCAGGGTAGAAGGCATCGCCGCCTTTCGGCAGCAAACAAATGGGTTTGCCCACAGCTTGTCTTCCCGCTCGGTCTCGCTTGTTTGCCAAGGCTTGTGTTGGTGGTGGGGGACACAACCAGGCAGCTGGAGCTTCAACAGGTCTGAAAAATGGGGGACCAAACCCCCTCCTGGCTCCGCTTTCGCTCGGCTTTGTCCCTTTGGATTCCCCAGGGAGCGAAGTGGGTTCCCCAGCCAAGCGGGCACAGGTGCAAAGTGACTCGGAGGGTCGTAAATCACTGGGATGAGCCAAGAAGCTCCCCAGGAATAAGGCTCAACTTTACATTTTATTTTTTTTTTTAAGCAGGACACACAAAGTGAAGCGGTGACTCCTCAAGCACCGAGTATTTTCCAAGCCATAGGGACCTGGGGGAGTCTGAGCTGCAGCTGGGCTAATTTTGGCCCCTTTTTTGGGGGGAGGGGGTGTGTGTCTCAGGCTGGGGCTTCCTTAATAGATGTGGAGGGGGGCATTTGGCTGGGCTGGGGGCTGGTTTTGGGCTGAGCCGTGGCATTTCTGTCCGGCTGCAGCGGTAGGATGCTCGCGCTGGGATGCGGCTGCCCTCGCCGTGTCCCCGTCTCCCCGAGCAATGATGGTGGATAAAAGCTTCTGTCTTCCCATCACCGGGGCGTCAGGGCTGGGGCAGAGGTCTCTGTTAGCGGGTGACGGATGGCACGCGTCCCCCCCCTCTCCCCCCTCCGTCGGCTTATCCATCACTCATCCCGATGACAGCGACCGGGATCCAGCCCTTCTCCCCAGCCTGCCGCCCCGACACCAGGGTGAGGGGCTGGAGCTGCCTCCTCTCCCTCAAAAGCCCAATGAGGCTGAAAAAAACCCCACCAAAACAAAACCCCAAACTTTGCCGGCAGGGCTCGCCCCGGGATGCGGGCGAGATGAATCGCGTCGCTCCGGTGAGCAATTTGTAGGGCTTTGAAAAGCTGTCAGCCCCGGGAGGAGCGAGCCTTGACGGGTTCATCGGGGACTTCGCCTTCCTCTCGGCATCCCTTGATCATCCCCGCTCCGTGCCGGAGGGGACCGCCAGCAAAAGGGAACCTGAGGCAAATGGCTTTGGGGTGCTGCTCGCAATGGCTTGGATTTACTGAAAAGCGATTTTTTTTGGGGTGTGAAAATGCATGTTTCTGGTGATGTGTTGCAAGGAAATTACACCCCCTATGATAATGCTGGTCCAAAAGTCTTCAATCCATGCTTCTCCCTCCCCAGGTGGAGATCTGGCACGGGTAGGAGGGGCAATTCGCATTTTTCTTAGCTAAACCAGCAGAAAAAAAATCTTCTCGGATGGAGAAGATGGGTCCTCAAGAGGTTTTCCAAGCAGCTTCTTGATTTGCTTGTCTGCAAAGCACAAACTCTTTGGGTGCTCGGAGGAGAGGCAGGCAGGAGGAGCGGCTGCAAGCTGTAATTCCTGCAATTTAAGTCATCATGTCCCTTTAAGTGTCAGATAACTGCCTTGATGAGAAAAGCAAACGGGGTTAAAAAGAGAAAATTGCTCCATTTTAAGAGATGGGGTGGGGGGGAGGAAATTACACTGGTGCCACTGATAAATATAGAAAGTGTAAAATTCTCCTAATGGAGCAGACGAGGCGGTGCTGGGCTGCCGGCCCATTTAATTATTTGACAGGTGAATTGGGAGTTTTCTACATAAATGGAAGGAAAATGAATTTGGCAATTTTTAGCCCAAAGGGATTCCCAGCCGGCGGCAATGGGGTTCCCTGGGGAAATCGGCTGGGAGTCAGCATCCCTACGTGCCGACGGGGGAGAGCATCCTCCC
>QJSC01014193.1:811848-834486 GCA_003697955.1 Calidris pygmaea
TGGAGGGTGGTTTGGACCCGCCGGGGTGGGGGTGGGGGGAAGGTATTGGGAAATACCCCTTCCTCGCCATCAAACAATTGGGTTTGGCTTCCAAAATCCCAATCCCAGGGCTGCCTGGGGCCGCCGGTGGAGCTGAAGTTCCGCAAACCATATGGCTGTTTGTCTCCGGGCTGTGTCGGGAGCTGAGCCTGCCAGAGTCTAGAGCCTTTGTGGAGGGGAGTGCCGGGGGGAGGATATCCTTCCAGAGATATCCTCCTAGAGATGGAAACCATGTGCACCCCGGCTCCTCTCCTCTGGGAAGCTGATGGGTGCTCCTTGCCTTGCGCACCCACCTCGGTGCCACCCCAGAGGCTGGTTTTTTTCAAAGGGAAAGGCTTGCTCTGTGGGATGCTAATTGTAGGGTATCCTTAGAAGGTGGACCAGGTTCTCCTCGCACCCTGTGCCAAGAAGCTCCCGGGCATTGAGGGAGCAAAACCTTGGCAAAGAAAGAGCACCCCAGGGTCAGCAACACCCTGGAAGAGCCCGGGCACCTTCCACGGAGGCAGGGAGACGGTGGGCACAGGGTAAAAGCGCTTTGCTTTGCAAAAGGGGTGGCATCCCCGCTGCCACTGCAACCCTGCTGGAAGGACCACGGTGCCCGTGGGTGCAGCTTGGGACCTCCTCTCCCCCAGGCAGGAGCAGGGGTCGGAGGAAGAAGAGTGCTGATACTGTTTTAATCTTCCTTTTAACTATAATTGCGTTTGGCCGGCTCCCATGAGCTGGTTCCGGGCGACGCATATTTTTTTTTTTTTTCTTTTATTTCTTTTTTTTTTTTTCCCCGGCTAGATTGCTTTCCTTGTTTTCTCTCATTGGAGACAGGCCGGGGCCTGTGTCATGCCAGCTATGCATTAATAGAGCCTCAAATGAGATTTCACAGCCTCAAATCTGATTAGCGCCGAGGCTCCGGTTGCTTCGGAGAGCGGGGCAGACAGACGAGGAGCCGCGATGCTTTGGGGGGGGAGAAGGGGGTGTGGTGGAATATATGTGCAAATCCATACGGATGCGAGATGTCACGCTGTACCCTGACACCCCGGGCTTTGCGGGGACCCATCTGGAGCTTGGGGACAGAGGGGCACGGTGCAGCTGGGATGCACACACCCCCCCCCCCCAAAAAAAAACCAACCCCCGAATCGAGGATGCTAAATTGTCGGGAGGAGGTTGTTCTGGGTGAAGCAGCTGCATCCGCTCACCCATCAGCCGCCGAGTCTTTGCCGGGCTCCTCATGGGCTGTAAACTTGTATTTCACCCCATTTTGCTGCCTGATGAGGTGTAAAATCCCCCTCTCCATCCCCAATTCCCCTGTGCCCGGAGGTGCACGCTTCCTCGGTGCCCGTGATGGAGCTGATGGGTCTGCTGCCCCCCGTTATCAGGAGGTGCTCTGCTCTTGATGTACTCTTCCATCCCAGAGCCCTTTGGTCCAGCCCTGAGAGCTGGCTGGACCTGGTCGGCTGCCCCAAAAGACATCTTGGGGACCAACATCCTCAGGTTGGACTGCTCCAGGTTGTCCTGGCCCCTCCACGACGTGGTGTGGGAGGTGGAACCTGTGGCCCGATCCCCTGCTTGTTTAAAGACAAGTGGCACTTTACTTGCCGTCCTCCGGGCTGTCAGGGGAGGGGAAGCGGCTCGTCGACGTTTAGCTGCCGTAAGGAAGCTTGAAAGGAGCCTGGGGAGACATCACACGGGAAAACTCACACCAGCCCCAGTCCATCTTCGCTCACGGAGCCTACTATTATTTTATGGGGTCTCAGGAGGAGGATAAAGCTGACACGTTCCCAACAGCAGCCCATAAATTTCCAGGGGCAGGGAGGAGCTCGGGGCTGTGAATGCTCCCTATGTAGAGGAGCGATTCTCCGCTCCTGGCTTCAGTCGGGGCTGGGGAGGGGTTTGTGGGGCTTGCTACGAAGGACCAGGAGGGTCCAAGTCCTTCCATGGTAGGGCAGCGGTGCACCATCCCAAGGAGGGCTGTGTTTGGAGTGGAGGAGGTGAACACCAGAGATGTAAAGCCCCAAGAGCTCCCCTCTGGCCTTGTGCTGGCCAAAGCACCCGAGAAAGCAAAATTCAAGGAGCGTCCTAGAAGCATCGACCTTCTGCAAGGGGTGAGGGAAATGCAGGTATGGACCAGGAGGGTCCAAGTCCTTCCATAGTAGGGCAGCGGCACCTTCTCCTGCTGAGCAGTGGTGCACCATCCCAAGGAGGGCTGTGTTCGGGGTGGAGAAGGTGAACAGCACAGATGTAAAGCCCCAAGAGCTCCCCTCTGGCCTTGTGCTGGCCAAAGCACCCCAGAAAGTTAAATTCAAGGAGCATCCTAGAAGCACCGACCTTCTGCGAGGTGGGGAGAAATACAGCTGTGGCCTCCAGCTGTGGGGCAGGGGATGGAGGAGCCCCTGTCCCGCTATGGTGCTGTTCCTGGAGGTCCCTGCTGGCTCCCAGCCCGGGTTGTCCTCCCCAAACTAAACACCGGGCTCTGGAGGGTATTTATGTCTTGTCAGCCCGCGGCCAGGAGCAATTTAATCTTGGCTGGAACGCCGCTGGAGAGGAGCTGTCTGGGCCCCGACGCTTCTTTCGCGATGATAAAGAGTTGATGGGAAAACAAATTAGGGCGATGGCAGCTCAAGGCAGCGTTAATCAACCTCCCCGCAACATCACAGCGTGAATAATTAATGACCGTCCTCGAGGATGCTTTAAGGGTGGCCGGGGGTGAAAGGTGCCGGGTGGGATGGGGGCAGTGGATGGCATGAGATGCTCGAAACGTTCTGCAGGAGTCACCGGCGCTCCAAGGGACCTCCAAAGGGTTTTAAGGGGTGGTGTCCCCAGCTGTGAGACCCCTGGGGACATGGGAACTGTATTCTTCCCTCTGCCTCCGCGAGCTACAGGTGACAAACCCCTGGGTGAGGGCACTTTTCTTGGCAAGGACGGAGAAGTCTTGATTTCCCGCTGAGTAAGAGAGCTGAAAAACAAGCGTGGGCTCTACCTGGAACCGCAGGCACCTTCCTTTCTGGAAGAAATACTGAATTTCCTCCTGGCTTTGAATAGCGAAAAATTGGGTTTTGGTGGATTTTTTGTGTTGTTTTTTTTTTTTTTTTTTTTCCATTTTTTTTTCTTTTTCTGTAGTTAATCACAGCCTTGCTGAGGGCTTCAAGGTAGCGGTTGCCTGCAAAGCCTGGCATTGTTCACGCCTGCTATTTTTAAAACGTTTTGTTCTCCCGCTGAGTTGTACTTAGCTTAACTGCTCGTGAATGTTCTATTAAAACCCCTCGCTAATTATGGGGCTGGGACCATGGCTTAGCCATAAAACCTACGGAGTTTTTTCGGAGGTATTTAAATATAAAGGGTGGGTACGGAGATGTGCGCTAAGAAATCTGCTTCTGTGAGCTGGAATGGGAAAGAAAATGGGGAAAACGTAGGAAAATGTTCCCAAAAGAGTGATCCGGAGCTGTAGATGAAGGTGTGGTGTGGGACGCTGATCCAGCATCGCAGGGTAGAGCCTGGAGTCCCCCAGAGCCGGGCTCCATCAGCGAGCTCAGGGGCATCCGTGCAATCCAAAGCAAGGTGGTTTTCCATCTCTGCTGGCTGGAATTCTGCAGGATTGGGTTTTTAGAGGGAATTTGGGGCGCAAACTGAAATCCCCCGGGGCCAGAGCCTGAAAAGATGCTTTCTTGAAGGGAGAGGGGTCTCCAGGGAGAGCATCCCGGCCTTTGCTGATGCTGGGATGGGGCAAAATCATGCTAATTTTTTGTTTTAGGATAGTGTTTATGCTCTCCCACATCCCTCCAGTTTTCCCTTCCTCTGCTGGAAAAGCCTCGGGAAGGCGTCAGGACTTGCCATGCTGTATTTTTTGGGGGTGTAGGGAGAGCTGAGGTGCAGGGTGCGGAGCCGGAGGGGAGAGCCTGTGTCCGTGGGGAGGGGATTTGGTGGGGATCATCTCACATCAGGTGAAGAAACCCTGGAATTTCCCCTCTCCATCAACGTCACAGGGCGGGGAGATAATTGCTACGGAGCTGGAGCTGGGGTGGGACTGGGATCCACTCCCCCCATCTGCTCGGCAGGTTTGGGGGGATCCTTCCCCACTTTCTTTCCTTATTTCTGCTCCTTCGGTGCCACTTTCTGCCTGTCACAGATGCCAAATCCGTCCCTAGCACCCAGCCTCGAGCTCCAGCTGGCTTCTGAGCTGACAACAAAAAAACAAAGCAGGGAGGGGAAAAAAAAAAGCTGATTTAAGTGTTTTGGGTTTTTTTTCTGTTTTTTTCTGCCGGTGGTTTCCAATCACCAGGTTTCCATCCCACAAGCGCTCCTTAGGTTTGGGGTTGGTGACCCCCCCAAGGTGGTGGGTCACCTCCCCGTTGCCAAGCCCGTCACCGCTGCAGCCGGGTGGCTTCAGGAGTGACAAGGGAGAAGGGCTAAGGACGAGCCAGCCCCTCGTCATGGAGTTTGGAGGCAACGCCAGGCGTCGGAGGGGATTTGCAGGCAGTGGCTTTGAGAAGCCCGCGGGGTGGATGCTGGGCTGGAGCTCTTGCCTTCACCCCAGGAGGGCAGGAGGGGATGGCACGAAGGCTTTGCTTTTCCAGGGTCTGGAGGGGGTTCGCCGGGTGGGTTTTAACCCCTTGTAAGCCACAGCATGGTGTGATATTACGTGTGTTTGTGCTGCCTGGGATGGCGGCATGGAGAGGATGCAGCCGGTGGGGGGACGGCACCGTCTCTCACTTGGACGGGGTGTGATGGGCTTGAGGATGGTCCCGTGTCCCCCCCCCCTTTCCCCTCCACCACATTGTGGGTGAGGAGCGGCAGCTTGTGGCTCTGCTGCTCCTTATCACATCAGCTGGTGGGAATTAATGAGCCAGGGAAGGGGGGGAGGGAGCCGTTGTGTTCTCCCCTTTTCCCCCTCCTGGATTGGGCTGAGATCCCGATTCCTGCAGAGTCCCTATAAATTGCAGGGATGCCAGGGCTGGCGAGAAGGGGGAGCTGGGGAAGGTTGGTGGTGGGTTATTGGCTGGTCAGAGGGCAATGGGGAAAATGGAGGTGCTTTAGATGGTTAATCCCTGTTTTGGTGGCCTGGCTTGGGGTCTTTGGTTGGACCATGGGACCACACTGAGCAGGGATGTTGGGTTGGTTTCACCCCATGCGGGATGCTCTCATGCTGCTGGGTGTTCTCCCAGAAAGCCTGGCACCCCCTGTGGCCCTGCCGTGGCACGGTGACATCCATGGTGCAGAGCTGCAGCTGAGCACTGGGGACAGGGAAGAGGCTACTGTAGTGGGGATGTGCCAGAGACATCATCTTCCCGGCTTGTTCTCCCCCATCCAGGCTCTCAGCATTGAGCAAGGGTCTTGGGGACCAGCTTGGGTGGTGGAGATGTGCTGGGGCCACCATCTCCCCAGCTTGTTCTCCCTCATCTGGGTTCTCAGCATCAAGCAAGGCTCTTGGGGAGCAGCTTGGGTGTTGGAGACATGCTGGGGACACCATCTCCCCAGCTTGTTCTCCTCCATCCAGGCTTTCAGCTTTAAACAGGGGTTGCGGGGACAGGTTTGAGTCACGGGGATGTGCTGGGGCCACCATCTCCCCAGCTTGGTCTCCCTCATCTGGGCTCTCAGCATAGAATCATAGAATGGTCCAGGCCAGAAGGGACCTCCAAAGGTCTTCTAGTCCGGCCTCCCTGCAGTCAGCAGGGACACCCCTAACTAAACGAGGTTGCAAAGGTCTTAGGGACTGGACTGGGTGATGGAAATGTGCTGGGGCCACCATCTCCCCAGCTTGGTCTCCCTCATCTGGGTTCTTAGCATCAAGCAAGGGTTTTGGGGAGCAGCTTGAGTGTTGGAGATGTGCTGGGGACACCATCTCCCCAGCTTGTTCTTCACCATCCAGGTTTTCAGCTTTAAGCAGGGATTGTGGGGACAGGTTTGAGTCACGGGGATGTGCTGGGGACATTGTCTGAGCTCACCATTGAGCTGGGGCCATGGGGATGAGGTTGGGTGGTGAGGACATGTGGGAGCATCCAGTCACTCCTCACTTTGATGCCTCTCCTGCTTGTTCCCAGCAGGTGTCCAAATCCCCTGCCGAGACAGAAGAGCCCAGGCATGAACCGGTGGCGGGTGGGGGACATGTGGCCCATGTGGGGAAGGAAGCCATCACCGTCACCCTCTATGGTGCCAGCAACCTGCCAGCCACGCGTGAGGGCCAGGTGCCGTGGCCATACGTTGTCGTGTGAGTACCCAGCACCCACGAAGGGGGGGACAACAGAGATGGTGGGGACACAGCGAAAGGGTTTAGCAGTTGTCACCCGGTTATTAACTCTTTGCAAGCCCCAGGAAGGAGGAAACCTCTTTAGCAGCGACACATCCCACCTCTGTGGGGTGCTCGGTGTGGGGAGAGGAGCCAGGACTCCTCGCCGAGATGGGGGAAGGCAGGGGGTGGGGGCGCTTTGGCTGGGGAAGAAAGCATTCCTAATATTGAAAGTATAAAACGATGTCAAAGAATCCACAGGGTAACGCCGCCTGGGCTTGGAGATGATATCACGATAAATAAAAGAGAGTTTTAATAAATAAAACAGGATGCTCGGGTAAGGAGAACTTGGCTCCTCGTGCATTATGCATGTGCCAGGGGACTCAATTAGCCGGTCACGCTTTGGTCTGTGTTAAGAGGGAGGCCGCTCCGCTCAGCACTGCTGCGGGGTGAGCCGGTGATCCCAAAGAGCCCTTCCAGCAGCCAGGAGAGGCTTCGGCACCACTTCCCTGGAAAAGGGGGGAGGAGAAAGCGGCCGTCGGCGCCTTCAGAGCATCGCTTGGCTGCGGAGTTTGGTTTCTCTGGGGCATCTCTGCAGGGATGATGGTTGGACCAGCCGGGCAGGCTGGTACCCAAGCGGGTGCATCAGTGCTGGGGGACAGGACTCACCCACTGGGGACAAGCAGGACTCATCCACGGGGCTGTGAGAGCCTGGAAACATCTCTGGCAAACGTGTAGAGCAAACTGTTGCTTGCTGGATGTTTTCCGACATAGAAACCCTGAGCTCCATGGTGAAGGGGCTCCCAAGGTCTCTTGGCATGGCACAGCACATCTTTTCTCCAAGCTGCTGGGCAACCAGCCGCCTCAGAGGCTCCCTGGGCAGGAGGGATGTAGCTCTCCATCACGGGGGCAGCGTCTGTTGGGTTTTGGGGGCTGGCTGGCACCTGCAGCCCGGTGGAAGCTGGCTGGCACGTGGGCTGGCAGCCCCCACTGCCGCCCCTCCATCACCCCCTTTTCCCATCTTTCCCACCCTCCCTGTGCCAAGGGCCCGCTCGCCGCCCCGACAGCCTGAGTAACTCCACCGCAGGAGTTGTCTCTATTTCCATAAACCAATTATACCCAGATAATCTCGGGAGATTTAAACATCAATATCCTAAATGATAGCACGAGGGTGGCGTGTGATTGTTGCATCTCTCTTTACATTCTGGTGCTGCTCCATCACCGCATTGCCATGGTAACAGGGGAGTGATGGAGGGGAGGGGAGGGTGGTATTAGGGATGCAGGACACATTGAGGGGCCTTTTAGTAACCATAGTGAGGGAGTCAAGGCAGAAGGGAATCAGTTATTGTTTTTCAGGGCACTTGCTATTGAAGGAGAGTAGCATGTTGCAGTTAAAAGGTGGGTTTTTACGGACGGGAAGAAGAAGCGGGGGGTGGATGTGCTGGTGGGGACCTCGTGGCAGCCGTTCGCCCCCCAGCAGCGGCTGGGTACCACCAGCAGAGCCAGCCCGAGCTCAAACTGCCGGCACCCAGAGCATCATCATCCCCCCAAAATCAGGAGAGGGGAGGGAAGAGGGAAGCAACATCACTCCCACCAGCCCTTTGTGGCCGTGCCCGGACTCAGCATCCCACATCGCTTCCAGCTCTCGGGGTGGAGGCTCGGGGAGGGAAAGGGAATCTGAAAGACCTCCAGCAGCAGGAGAAGCCCACGTGGGCATCCCGATGGGCTCGGGCTCATCCCTGCCCTGAGAGAGGATGGGGCTCCTCCTCTGGGGATGCCCTGGGGAACCTGGCAGCGGCTTGGCTCTGCTCCTCGTCCTCCGACGGCTGAGCAAATCCCCTCCTCCCTGGTTTCAGGGTTTCTTCTGCGTCCTCCTTTCACTCCCACTTGCGCACGGGCTGGCGGGATGCAGGGATGGATGACCTTGGCATGCCGGAGCCAGGTGTGTGTGCAATTAACGGCACAAAGCCCCCTGGCTCCCACCCGCCTTCTCCTCTCCATTGAGTACCACTGGCGGGTGAAAGCGTCTCCTTCGCTTCTTCCTTCTCCCGCTCTTCAGCGCCCAGAGAAGAAACTCAAGGTCGCAGCCCAATGCGCCATCTGCTCCCAGCCTGGGGGATGGGGGCTCCGATGTTCCCCCCACCTGCGGGCTTGATGTCCCCCTGCCTGCAGGTTTGCCTTGCGTGGGCAGCGGTCCTGGTCCTGGTCCTGGTCCTGGTGAGATGCTCCATCTGGCCTGCAAGCCAAGCCTTTCTGGCTCTGCCATGTGCCCAAAAATAAACCAGCTGAGCAAGGGGAGGTGGGAAACAGGACCAAACAGGGTTTTTGGGGGTCCCCTCCTCACCCCAGCACCCGGCTTGGGTCGTGGTGGGATGATGATGGACTGTCCCAGGGTTAGAGGGTCAGGAGCGATGTAAAAATTGAGTTTCTCAAAGGAGAGGGGGGAAATTACAGTTCTTCCTTCCTCGTTCCGAATCTTTTCGGAAATTACCCTGATGCCTCTGTGCTTTATTTATCCGTATTTATTTACCCAAACCACACATGAGCTCCCCAAGCTCATTGCTGAGCGCAGTGGGGCTGGGTGGTGGGGGGCACCACTGCCTTCCCCGGGGCCAGACCCTGCAACCGCCGCATAAATGACACCCTGATTTTTGGTCCCCTAAATTGTGGCTGGAGTGGCACAGGGGGGTTTTTCTTCCCTGGGAACGATGCCCCTGCACCGCCACGTTGTCCCTGCAGGGATGTCGACCCTGAGAAATAACTCCCCCTGTAGAGATAATAACGTATAAGGGGGGATAAATAAATATTTACAAGGGCTGGGCACAGCCCCGCTGAGCCCTTTGCCAACCCGGGTGTCACAGGCAGCGGGGTGGCTGCGTGATGCTGTCCCCAGGAGGCTGGAGCTGAGACGTTGATGTATAATAATTCTCTGGGGGTGGCCGTCTTTATCTTTTATCTTTATCTTTTGTCGCAGTGGTGGGCGGCTGGTGCCTCCCCGCTCGGTGGAGCCAAGCGCCTGCCCTGGAGCAGGCGGGGAGGGATGCAGAGCATCAGAAGAGCATCTCTTGGTCCATCCCAGCCACGTCGTGCCCCAAGGCATGTTGTCCCATGGGGGTCTGCTTGCTGGAGACCCCCATCTCCTGCCCCACCAGCGGGTCTGGAGCTGGCTGGGATGCAGGAGGAGACATCAAACCATCTCGGCTCTTCCACCCTTCCTGCTGCCCCCGGCCTATTCGTTTGATTTTGAAGTGCATCCCCATGTGTTGTGCTGTTGTGAGTTGTTCCCCCCCCCACCTTCCCCTCCCTTCCCCACTTCACAGCTCTTTTTGAACCCTCTCCCATCCTTAGGCAAGTCTATAATGAAGGGGGCCCAGAGCAGGCGGTTCTCACCCTCCTTCTCCTCCCACCCCCTCCAGCCCAGGTCTGGCTTCATTCGGACTCCGAGCACGTTGCTGGGAGAGCAATCCCCCACAGAGCTCATTACTGGCGAGCAAATTTCTTTTTCCAGCCCCTCCACAACAGTGCTAGCCCCATGCTAATTCCCACCTGCCCGAGCTGGCTGGCTCGGCTCCATCCCTGTGGGATGCAGGTGGGCTTCTCCGGTGGGGAAGAGGACACGTAGAAGATGGGAGAGGGGCACGGGACACAGATGCAGCATGGCTGAGGGTCCATCCAACTGGTCTCTTCAAAGGGGATGGAGGTCTTGTAAGGGTAGAGCATCCTCCCATCTGGCTGGGATGAACCTATTCAGTCCCACCACTAACCTGGAGCTCACCCTACAGCTGGAAGGACCTTCACCATCTCCTTTTCCCCCAGAGCTGGGGTGTCCAGCTCCCAGGAGGTGGCAAAGTGCCACGATCTGCCCTCAGTCACCACAGTGCCCTGGTAACCTCTCCCTGAGAGCCATGTTGGCTCTGCTCCAGCAAGAACTTTCCTGGAGGAGCCATCACTGGACACGTTATCATCTTAATGTCCATTGACAAGGCCGGGGCATCTGTGTCACCTTGGCCCTGATGCCACATCATCATGATGTCCCCCTTCATCCCATGGTTGGGGATGGACAGGACTTGAGATCACCCACCTCACCAGGTGGTGGGACTCTGCTGTGGCCTCAGGAGTCCCAGGAGGGCACCAAGTGTCTTGCTGGGCGGTGGAGACCCCCCCTAAAAGATCTGCCAGCCCCCCTAATGGTGTACGGGGGTGGGGGCATTATTATCATTAGCCAAGCTCATGAGTTGATGATCAATTGATAAAAGTGGGAGGAACACCCCCAAAACAGCCCTGATGCTGCTGGACCCATAGCCGCCGGGGCCCATAGCCACTAACACCACAGTAATTATTGCTCAGCCTCGTTATGTGCTGAGTTTAATGACGGCGGTCGTTAACATTCAATCTTCTCTCTCTCCCAACAGCCTCCTCCCTGTCCCTTCATCAATACAGCTGGATAATTAGCCTCTGGGGTCTGACACAGCCTTTTGGATAAAAGGGGCTGCAAACCCCATCACTGGGGGCTCGGCAGGAGCTGGCGGCCAGGAGTAAAACCAGCCCTGGACCCCCCAGCACCTCTCCCCCCACCCCTCCAGGAGCTTTGCTAAGGGGTTCTGGGAGGGAGGGTTGGCTGCTCTTAGATGCACCGAGCGGGGTCGGTGCTCAACCCTCTCCCCGGTGTAGCTCCCGGCTGACACATTCCCCTTCCTCACCCAGTCACCAGCCTGTTTTCGCCTCCTTTACCCTCCCAGTGAGACCAGCAGAGGGGATGAGCAGAAGCTGGAGGCACGGGCCACCCACGCGTCCGCGGTGCCCACCCACGCACCCACCTGGGAGGAGGAGGTGACGGTGGAGATGGATGCTGAAGATGCTGGTGGGGCAGGTGAGAGCATCGGGGGACCGTGGGGACAGGGATGCCGGGGACTGGGACACTCATCTCCTTTCCAAAAAGGATGAAATTTGGGATACTGGGGAGCCTGTGCTCCAAAGGACCCCGAGCAGCACCCAGGAAGAGGATGACCACGATGGGGACGAGCCATGCCCTGAGCCTTGCGTGGCCGTGGTGGGTTCAGGGTAGGACCGGGAGGGACATGTCCCCAGGTAGGGGATGGGGGAAGTGACAGCGCTGAGCTCCAGGCATCCTCCAAAGCAGCCCATGGGAATCGCCAACAGGGATGGGCACACCCTAAATCTTTCCCCAACACCTTGTATGGGTCAGACCCACACCATGACGCTGTTACTCCCCGCTGCTAAGTCTGTGTTTTTAGTAAAGCTCCTGGCATTAGGGGCTGGGATTTGATTCTAATCGGACCCTTGCAAAACAACCTGTGGGAGCCAAACTTCGCATCATGCCTAATCCCATTAGGCCCTGACCTCAATGAAATTGAGGAGCTTTTGATGTACTTTGGACCTGCCCCACTGCGGGAGCAGGAGAGATGTGGGGGGAGACCTGATGGGACCTCCAGCCCTGCTTATCCGCCACCCAGCATCCCCCAGATGTTCAGAGATGTTCATCCCCCAGGTGTTCAGACAGGAGCTGTCGTTTCCAGGTGCAGCTCACACCTTTTCTTCCCCAGAAATACAGTTTCCATCCTTTTCTTCTCCGTGATTTCCACCGGTGGGGCTGCCAAGCATGAGCCATCACCGGTGACGACTGGCGGAGAAACCACTTGTCTCGCGCTCCAATGTTTCCCCTGGTGCTTTTTCCACGAGGGGCTGGGAGAAAAAGAAAATCTCCCTACAAACCCAGCACCTGCTGAAAAGCAGGAGCCCGGGAAAGCGTGGTCCATGCACTTGCCTGGTCCATCACCTTCCTTCGGGGGACCTGCACCACCTGTGGCATCGCCAGGTTGGCCAAGCAGGAGTTAAGGCGGGTGCCTCAGCGCAGTCATTAAGCTGGGGGAAGGGAAGCCCAAGTCTTGATGGCAGCATAAAGAGAGGGCGGTTTTGCCTTCCATCAGCTCCCTTTTTTCTTTTTTTTTTTTTATAAAAAGCTCCTGCTCGTGCCTGTCAACTAAATTGCAGCTTTGCTTTAAATGAAGGGAAGAGGTGGGGGTGCCAGCACCCGTGGGGGTGATGCTGCCGGGGCTGGGGACAGGCAGGGATTGGGCATCCCTGAGAGGACAGATGGCAGTGGTGGCAAGTGGCTGTGAAACCCAGTGGCCAGGGAGGCTCCAGGGCAGGACTGCACCCTGGCTGGGGCGGAGGAGGTGGATTAGATGGATCAGCGGGAAATCCCGGCTTCTTAAATGGGAATCTGAGCTGCGTTGGTGCCAGTTGCTCACGGGCTTCGCTTCCTTGGGGATGCCCGAGACATGTTCTCGATGGCTCCTTGGGATGGCATCTGTGCCTGTGTGGATATAAACCCCGGATGGGTTAAATCCTGTCCCTGCCCACCCCACCGTGACCTGCAAGGGGAAGGGGCTGCTGACAATGAACCAATCACCCCATCGACTCTGGCCCTTCTTCAACCAGACCTCTCCTTGTCGCTTCACCTGCTCTCCCCTTCCTTCCCCAAATCCTGACGGCCGACCCTCTCCCTTCCAGCCCTGACTCTCACCGTGGCAGACAAAGCCACCAAGGAGGCTTTGGGCACCTTCCAGCTGCCGGTGAGGCACCTCCAGCCCTTCCAGCCCCACCACTGCAGGCTGGTGCTGGTAGGTACAGCTCCTTGCCCTCCATCCCACTTCTTATTCCTGCTTATAACTCTGATTTTCACCCCAGATGTAGCTTGGGGTGGGGAGAGGGGGGTTGTGGGCGAAGGGAGCCTTGTGTAACGGTGTAATCCCGGTGGGAAACCTGAATTTGGCAAGTCGGGGAAGGTGCTCAAAGAGGCTTGTGAGCTTCCCGTGAGGTGGGAACAAGGCAGGCGTTGTGTTGGGCTTTTTTTTTTGGTGGGTTGGTTGTTTTTTTTTTTCCACCTCTCTCTGGTGGGAAAACGTGGAGGAAAAACGAGGGGATTGAAAGCTGGGAAGTGCTTTTGCCCTCAGCATCCTGGGAAAGGAGATGCGGGGCCGGGTCATGCATCAGAACGTTCGTTAAGCAGTGGGCACCGTGCATTAATTAATGCAGGCATGTACCCAGCCCCAGAGAGAAGCTTCCTCAGCCCCTCGGTGGGGATTTCTCCATCCCAAATCCCAGAGACTTGGCTGGCAGCTCCCTGTGCAGCTGAGACCTGGCAAACTCACTCAATACTCCTCCCAAATCAGCCTCCCCTATGCTCTGGCTGGCAGAAATGAGTTTTCTCTTCCCTGCGCTGAGATGGGGAGCGATTAAATATTTAAATGCAGCAGGATTTATTATATTGATCTTTTCCGGGAAGGCTCGAGGGGGACAGTGAGCTTTAATTATCCGTCGGTGCTTTACTGTCAGCCACGGGCTGTCTGCGAGCCCAGTGCTGGCGTTTGGTGGCCTTGACCTCCTCCTCCTCCTCTTCTTCCCACCCTTCACTCTCCTCCCCAACCAGCCGAGGACGCGGGACCCCGGGGGGACGGTCCTGCACGTCACCGTCACCCGCAAAGGGAGCTTCATCCCTGGCTGCCATGGCTTCAGCTACGTGGCCTTGGAGGTGAGAGGTGGCCCTGGGGACAGGGGGTGGCAGGGAAGGTTTGCAGGGTCCGGGATGGCTTCTGGGCTCCAGGGAGGACGTTGTCACACATGGCCTCCTGCTCTGGTGGCCGTAGATGTTGTTGCCTCCCCCCCTCTCCCGCCGCCCCTTACCATTTGCTGACCCCTCCACTGTGGGCTCCCCTCTGTCCCCAGGTGCTGCTGCAGGGGCTGTCAGCCCCCCTGGCTACCCCCCAGGGGACCCTGATCGCCGTGGCCAGAGTTGTGACCAATGTTCAAGAGTACACGTGAGTGATGGCCCCATGGTGACATGGGAGAGGGGACAACCCGAGCATCCCTGTTGCCATCGCCTCCTCCCACGCTGCTCGGTGTGCCGGGGGCGGGTGCTGCCCCACAGGGGCTGACTCTCTCCCCCTTTCCATCCCTTCGTCAGGCGACGCATGGAGAAGCAGCCCACCTCCTCTCCCGGCATCAGCCCCTCCACTGTCACCTTCCCAAACCCTCCAGCAACAGCTTTCAGCATCATCCGAGCTGTCAACCACGGCTGCCCACAGGTAGGAGGATGAGGGCATCCTCAGGGAAGTCTGGGTCCGGCAGCATCCATCCCATTCGGGTACCAACCAGCATCCCTCCCCTGGCAGGGGGCAGCCGAGCACCCCCACGCAGGGAAAAACTTTAGGGGGCAAAGCCGTGCTTTTTGAGCATCAAAAACCACGGTTCCCCCCCCCATCTCCCCAGAAAACACCAGGCAGCTCCTCGTTGGTGCCTTTGTCCTTCGTTTTCCCCTCCCCTGCTCCCCTCGAGGCCTCGAGTGCCGCCTCTCGAAGGCCAGAGACCTTCTTCTCCCCGGGCCTCAAGTACCCGTCTCGGGAGAGCTACGCACATCTTCAAAATAGCTGTTGCCAGGGAAACATACGCTTTCGGCACGAGGCATCCTCTCCTCGGCGAGCGGGGAGGGGAGCCCCGCTTTTGTTCCCCAGCCCTGCCAAAAACTGGTAGGGAGGGAGCCGGTGGGGGGGATGCTGGGGCAGGGAGGAGGAGGAGGAGGTGTGATGAGGAAGCTGCTGCCCCTCAAAAACCGCAGCGGCTCCATCCCTTCGCCTCCGAAAAGTGCCAGCCGAAAGCGTGGCAAGGGGCAGATGTCCGGCCGCCCCGAAATAGAGGGATCCAGCTGGTCCCCCCGAGGTCAGGGGAGCACACACGTTTTCCCCATCTTGGTCCTTTCCCCGCCGCGTGCGTTGAATTTTCATCGCCTCGGAGCCGAACGCCCTGTATCAACACCTTTGGGGAGCCCATAAATAAAATATTACTTAGAGGCGGGCAGCCAAATGCCAAGTTGCCCACGAGGCGGTGAATTATCATAAAAATCGCTAGTGCATTTCATTCATTACAATAATTGTTGTTTTATTGCCCACCCACCCCCCCTCTTACATCCCCCCACCTCCTCCCTGGGTCGCTCTTTGCAGGTGAGAAGCTGGGGGACCCTCTGCTTTGGGGTCTGGGAGTGCTTTGGCACCCCCACGGCAAGGGGTTGGGGCTGCCCATGCCGGCTCTGAAGCAGATATTAGGAAAGAAATCCCTTCTGTGCTTGCCCCCCCTGTGTTATCTACCACCCTCCCACCCTCCCACCCCCATCTCTTTGCTCCAGGACGCAGCACCCCCCAGGCTGCAGTTTCCCAGGGAAAACTGCTTTTTTTCTCCCCTAAAAGCGGTCAAAATCCATTTCCTCTGGATTTAGATGGATAAACACACAGACACACACACACGAACCCTCATGAACTGGTGGCACCCAGGGCACTGGGCGAGCCCCACAGCCCTGGCACAGGCGACGGTGCCAGCCCTGAGCCGTGGGAGCCCAGCGCAGGAGGACGAGTGATTAAACCCGGCCATCTGGCCTGCCTGCATGCTGCTGCCTCCTCCTCCTCCTCCTCCTCCTCCTCTCCCTGCCCACATGGCTCTGCCTGTCTTTGCACATCACCGAGGATGCTCTCGCCCAGGGATGCACGGACAGGGTGCCCTGGGGAGCAGCGTAACCCCCCCCCCCAATCTGCTCTCTTCACCCCCGACTCCTGCCTCAGTTTCCCCACCTGTAGGACACGGTTGGTTCCCAGGGAGGATGAACTCCGGGGAGGAAAGGTTAGGGAAAGGCTGGGAGGAGGAGGGAGCGTTGCTGCTCTGGTTCCAGAGGTTAATGGCTTTCCCTGAGCGAACTCCTAGGCAGGCTAATCGGATTCGATAATTCTGCCAGCCCAGCGTGTCCTCTCGCCTGTCAGATCCCATCAGCATCTGCAGACAACGGCGCTTGGGTTCACCTTCAGCAGGGCACCCCTCTTGCTTGGAGGATTTTTGGGTTCTCGGGGTGGTTAACCCTTCCGTGCTGGGCCAGGGGTCCTGGAGACCAGGTCTTCCTGGCCAGGAGTTAGCTGAGAGCTGCACAGAGCTACCTGCAAGAGTGTTGGGTGCTCTCCTTGAGTGCCCTCCTTGGGTGCTCTCCTTGCATGCTCTCCTTGAGTGCTTTCATTGTGCCAACAGCCCCTTTTTCACCCCTAGGGATGCGTTTGGACACAGTGGTGGCAATGGCAAACCCATGGGGTGGAAGGATAGGCATCAGGCTGCACCTCCAGCTGAAAGCCACACCATGTCTCCCCTCCCAGCACCAAGCTCAAGCCTTCGTGATGTTGGTCCCCTCTAAGATAAATCTCCTTTTGGGCTCTTTCCCTTCGGGACCCTCCAGTTTAACCCACTTCTCTGGAGTTTCTCTCTCTTTTTTGGGGGTCTGCACCCTCTGGACCGGCAGGCGTGAGGACCAGGGGGTGGCCCCATCCCTTGGGAAGGCAGGAGAGATGTTGTGGGCTTGGCCACCTCTACCTTCCCTCGTGCCAACGAGTCTGCCTTTGAAGCAGCCTTTGGGAGATGAGCTGGGGTAGCCAAGGAGGATGAAGGCGTCTCCTTCCTCCTCCCCATCTCCTTTGTTGTGTTTCTCCAGGTGGCCCTGGGCAGAGGCGGTTGTTGTGCCAAGACGTCTGCCCAAATCAGTGCATTGGCTCTGACGCCCTGGCGCAGAGCATCCATCTGTCCCACTGAGCCTGTGGGAGACATCCCAGCCCTGGCGAGCGCTCCTGAACCTCCCCACCACCCCCAGCCCCTAAAATCAGGGAGGGGCGAAATCAGGAATGTCATCTCCCATCCCTGTCCCGGTGAGAGGAGCCATGTGGGCTCGGGACCTCCGACAATTGGGGTCAAATTAACAATCTGCTCCCACGTTTGACTTTGCCCTTCCCCGCTGTGGCTAAAACGGCACCATCTCCCAGCGCCTTGTACAGGTGGATGCCAGGAAAAGCAACTGGAGGCAGCGTTTGGTGGTTTTTAAGAGATTTCCCCTCCTTCCCCGCCCCAAAAAATTGGGCTTTCTGAAGCTGATGAAGCAGCCCCGTGGGCTGGGATGCAGGCTGGGAAAGGAGGGGGTGAAAGAAGGCTGGCTGCCCCAGTGGGTGTAGGTTTTCCCTGCGGATTTATAGGCTCCCTCACGTCAAAACAAGCTGCATCTCAGCTAAAAATCCCAGTTGATGCCAGGGAGACCCTGAGAAATTCCCAGCCAGCCCGGTGCCGAGCCGGCACTCCCAGTGCTGCCTGATGTGGCCCATCCTGGAGGTATTTTGGGGCTCGGAAGCATCCCAGCCCCTCTCTCCCCTCGCTATCACCCCCCCTCCAGGACTGGGTAATGCACCGCTGCGGGTCTCCGAGGTGCGTAATGCCCATTAACATCCCCAAACGTGAGCAGAGGGAGACACCCCCCCCTTCATCCCCTCCCTTCCCTCCCACCCTCCAGAAATGTGCTGATGCAGAAAAACCGATCGGCATCTCGTCGTCCCCGCTGGGGCGATGCTGCTGGATGAGGCGGGGGAGGATGGAGTAATAGCATTAAAAAAAAAAAAAAAAAGAACAAAAAAAACCCCCACAACACAACAAAAAGGAGCTGCTGGTGTCAATAATTTCTTGGCGCTGGGCTCAAGGCTGACCTTTGGAAGAGACGAGGGGGCTCTCCGAAGGCGAAGGGGAGCAGCTGGTGGCTGGGGATGGGCTGATGCCATTTCCAACGACAGCTCAAGGGCTCCTGGGATAAACATGTTGGTCGATATCTGTTGGGCAACCTGGACCACGCGCTTGGGAAAGGGTTTTGCCAGGAGATATGGACCCCGAAAGCCCCCTACAGGGGGCTTTCGGGGTCCATATCTCCTGGCAAAACCCTTTCCCAAGCGCAAGCATTGGGTTGACCAACAGACATATCTCCTGGCACAACCCTTTCCCAAGAGCAAGAGTTGGGTTGCCCAACGGATATATCAAAGCTCATCCTCCAGCCTCTTCCCATCATGGCGTAGTCGATCCATGTGCTCGTTTCCTCCTCCGGCTCTGTGAGGTGGGGAGGTAGCTGGAGAGAAGCAGCCAAGCTCAAAGGCGCCCGATGAAAACCAGTTGGAGCAACTGGGATGGACGCGGGGTTGCTTTTGAGCTGGGGATGCCACGCAGCTGCACAGGTTGTGGTTTTTCTTTCCCTCCACCTCTTCTCTCCCTCCTATCTGTCTGCTCATTCCTCTCTCAGAGAGAGAAAATATCCGGATGACAATTTTCCTCTTGTCTCCTAAGATGTCCCCACCAGCCGGGCCCCCAGAGCAGCCCACCTGGGACACCTCCTTCCTCTTCCAAGGTCAAGATGTGGCCACCATCTTCTCCAGAGACACCGCCCTGGCCATTGAATATTATCCATACAAAGCCAGTGAGTCTGGAGACCCCACCAAGGATGCTCCTCCTCACCCCCCCGGTTTGACCAGGGCCAGGTCCTGGGCTGCCGTGCCCCCAACCTCCTCTCTCCTTCCCCAGTGTGGGATGCTCCAGGCACCCTCATTCCCGTGGGATACTCGGTGCTGCCCCTCACCAGCAGTGTTTTCCGGGAGCTGGCAGCGCGGAGCGATGGGATGCGCGTGGATGGCCTTGTTGTGCAGGTGAGCCGGGGTGTTGGTACCTATAGGTGATGGTACCTATAGCTGCTGGCACGGTGGGAGGGATGTCCACGTCTAGGTATCCAGTGGGAAGCTGAGGTCCCTGCTCCGAACCCCATCCCTGGATGGGACCTGGGTGATGACCAAGCCACCAGAGCCCTGGTAGGAAGCCAGGGGCCAGCGTGGGCTGTGACTCTTCCTCTGCCTCCCCAGGGCACGGACCTCAGAACCACATCTGGGGCCATCCCGACCGTGGGGCTCTGCCTGCGGCTCCATCGATCGGAGGTGAGATGCTGGGAAAAGCCCAACCCTGAGGCAGGGAGGGACGGGGACAGGGAGAGGGCAGGAGGGGGCTCTTTAGAGCTGCCACCCTCTCTCCGAACCTCTCCGGTGGGGATCAATGGGGCTGGATCCAGGTTTTATCCCTCATACCCCTTGTCGCAGGGCTCTGGATCGTGCCACCAGGCAGCTGGAAAGAGCAGCATTGTTCTTGCCCTCACACATCCATGGTTATCCCAGGGCTTTTGGCATGTGCTCATATTCCCAGGCAGTCCCGGCTTGGGCAGGGTATCTGGGAGAGGCTGTTCACCCTGTTCTCCGTGTGGAGAAGGGCCAGGCTGGTTAACCACGGTGACAAATGTCCGGCTGTCTTCATCCTTCAGCGTTTGTGGTCCCCGGGGATGTCACAGCAGGGAGGGGATTTGGCTGCTTTTTCATCCCGGGGAGGAGGGAACCCCACTTGCCCTCGGCTCTTGGGTAGGTCAGGATGTGGCCACGAGCCTGGTCTATCTAATTACTGTGGCCACCAGCCTCTGCTCCCTTCTGTAAAAAAAAACCCAACCCTATCCATAAAGTGAATTTGGGACAGGTCTGGATGCTGCGCTGGCGACTGCGTGTGTGTGTCCCCCCCCGGTCCCCGAGGAGCCGCCGCGGGCCGGGGGCCGGCTGGTGGGGGGCTTTAGAGTGATTGCCCAGGGGGGTCAGCGAAAAGGGGTCTGCGTGTGATGAATTATTCACATGGGTGTCACTAAGTGCAGAATTAATCCTTTTGCTTCCAGCTGGCTGCTGCACTAAATTATCACTCGCAGTCATGCGGGAAAATGCTGCGGAATTCATTTAGCTGATTATTGTTTTGATCTGGGAGCTGTAATATTTTTTTTTTCCCCCCTCCTCTTCCCCAACCTCTCCCTTTCCCCCACCCCTCCAGCCCTGCCTTCCTTAATATATGTAAGAGCTGGGAGTGGAAACAAAAACCAGAAAAGCCAGAGCCTGCCTTGGGCTCCGCGTCTGGTTAATTCATCCGGCGGCAGCTCGGGCAGACGGACCCGGAGCGATGTAAATCAATGAGCCAGCATCTACCGAGCAGGGTGAGGGCAGGTTTGGCTCCTCCCGGCTTTGCTGAGGCTCTCGTTTCTTGCCTGAAGGTCAGGATTTTCTGAGGAAGATCCCCCAGCCGGCTGGCTCTGATCCCCAACACCCCAAAAACGCAACCTGGCAGGCAGGGGAGATACTGTCACTGTTGCAGGGGCAGAGCCTCTCCTCTCCCGCTTTGGGCAGCCTCAGGCTTCAAGGGATGCTTGGAGGCTGGATTTCCAACTCCTCAGCTCGTGGATTAGTCCTGAGCTTGGCTTCAGGACAGCAAGAAGTGGCCAAATGGGAGTCAAGAGGCAAAGACAGTCAATACAGGACCTGAACAGACCCAGCAAGGCAGCCTTTGTAACAGGGTTGTCCTCGGGGTGTGGGGAGCCCCAGCATCCCTGCTTGTCCCTGGGGTTTGGGGAGCCCCAGCATCCTTGCCTGTCCATGGGGTGCAAGGAGCCCCAGTATCCCTGTCTATCTGTGGGGTGTGAGGAGCCCCAGCATCCCTGCTTGTCCCTGGGATGTGGGGAGCCCTAGCATCCCTGCCCACCCCTGGGGTGTGGGGAGCCCCACAATCCCTGCCCACCTTCAGGGTGCAAGGAGTCCCAGCACCCCTGCCCATCCCTGTCCATCCCTGGGATGTAGGGAGCCCCAGTATCCCTGCCTGTCCTCATGCTGTGAGCAGCCCCAGCTTCCCTGCTTATCCCTGGGGTGTAAGGAGCCCCAGCATCCCTGCCCATCCCTGGGGTTTGGGGACCCCCAGTATCCCTGCCTGTCCTCAGGGTGTAAGCAGCCCCAGCATGCCTGCCCACCTTCAGGGTGTGTGGAGCCCCAGCATCCCTGCCCATCCCTGCTCATCTCTGGGGTGTGAGGAGCCCCAGCATCCTTTCCCGGCCCTGGGGTGCAAGGAGCCCCAGTATCCCTGCCTGTCCTCAGGTTATAAGCAGCCCCAACATCCCTGCCCATCCCTGGGACATGAGGAGCCCCAGCATCCCTGTCCATCCCTGGGGTGTGGGGAGCCCCAGCATCCTTCCCTGTCCCTGGGATATGAGAAGCCCCAGCATCCCAGCCTGTCTGTAGGGTGCGAGAAGCCCCAGCATCCTTGCCCATCCCTGGGGTCTGGGGAGCCCCAGCATCCCTGCCCATCTTCGGGGCATGAGGAGCCCCAGCATCCCTGCCTGTCTGTGGGGTTTGGGGAGCCCTAGCATCCCCGGGGTGCAAGGATCCCCAGCATCCCTGCCCATCCTGCCCCGTGCTCCTTCGCCCCACAGCTCTCCCTGGCCAGATGGCAAAGGAGAACAGTCTCACCGAGCTCGTCTCGTTTCTTTTCTTTTCTTATTTTTTATTTATTTTAATGCGGAGAGCTGGAAATGCATAACCTAGATTGGCTGGGCTTTTTATAACAAACAGCAGCTAAATAAACCCTGGGCCATCTGTACTCCCCCGGCTCAATCCCGGCTGCTCCGCAGCCTCTGCGGGGATTTCACCAATTCCTACCAGGGGTCTGGATGCTCCCGAGTTTGGCTTCGGATGCTCACATCCACCCTGCGTGCCGGGAAAATGTCCCCCCCCCCCTCCAGCACCAGGGTTTTCTCGGGATAAGGGGCTCCCTATAAATTGGACTCATCCCCCAGGATTTCCGCAGGGTCTGAAAACCCTGCTGCGTTTGTAATAGCCGTGGGGAAAAGGGTTTGGAGCAGCTGCCTTATTAAAAGCCAAGAGCCCCTACACCAGGGATGAGCAAACAGGAGTGGTGTTATCCCAGGGAAAGGGCCAAAAGGGCAGAGTTGGGTGGCAGCCCCCCCTCTGTCCTCCTGGGAAAGGCACGGAGACCCCCTGGTTTGCCCCCCCCCCCAGCCCCCTTTCCTCCCCACTTCGCTCTCTCTTCGGAGCCCAAAGGAGAACAAAAGACTTTGATCGTCTGGGGGAGACAAAGAAATCAAAGACTTCAGCAAAACGCTGGCGTTTTAGCAAATTAGAGGCTGTCGCTGGAAAACTGTTGCAGGAGGAAAACGGGCAGGCAGCTTCATCATCATCCTCCTCCTCCTCCGTACCGGATCGTGGCTCAAGGCATGGCTCCTGTTTTCCCTTTCCTCTTCCTTTCCCACCCCAAATTTGGTGCCTTCCCCAGAAAAGCTGCGTTTGACCACGCAGCAGGATGCGGTCCCCGATGTGCCCAGGGGATGCTGAGCCTCATCCGAGGGCTGGAAAACACACACCGGAGGCATCTTTATTCCTAAGGGATTTATTCATCCTCCCCTGTTTATTAACCAGCCCCGTTTTACGCTTCTTTTTGGCCCGACCCCGCCTTGCTCGGGCCATTCACTCAGCACTTGGGATCTCCGGAGTCACCCCAAGCCTCTGCCACCCGCTTTGCTGAGCGACCTCGGTCATGTCACCCGAGATGGGGTCTGGCAGCCTCTGACAAAAAAAAAGGGAAAAGCTAGTGCTTTTTTTTTTTTTTTTTTTCCCGGG
>QJSC01014193.1:843479-859052 GCA_003697955.1 Calidris pygmaea
GGCGGGCGGGAGCCGGAGGAGCGCCCATCTCTCCACCCAACCTCTTCCCTCCCCGACTTTCCCAGTATAATCCAGAGGCTTTTATTTCCTTGTCCCGCACCGTATCAGCAGCCGGCAGCCGGGCCCGGAGCCGGATGGCGATGGTAATCGCCCGCCCTAAAAATCATCATCCCTGGCCGGGGAGGGAGCGGAAGATGCTGTGTCTCTATTAAATCGAGCTCGGCTCAGATGAAGGGCTTTTCAATGCAATCCAATTAACTCTTAAATTGAATTGTAATTCTTCAGCTAATATACTGCCCCCCTCCCTGCCCCGGTGCGAGGGAAGGGAGTTCAACCCGGGTTTAATCAGATAAAACCCCGTTTATTTACTGCCTTTCGCCGGCCAAGGTGTGCGTGGAGAGGGGGTCGGGCTAAAAAATCTCTGTATTTCCCCCGGGGGGGACACAAACACCTGCAAATCCCCCCAGGGAGTTGGGATCCCCCAGGGAAAGGCTTTGATTTTTGGAAGTAGAGGGGGATAAAACCCACCTTTGATCTTCCCACCCATGTGCTGGCCCGAGGATGGGTTTGGGTACCGGGTGTCGTGTCTCCCCCCAGCCCCATCCTGGTACCCACGTCCCAAGGGGGTGGGTAGGGGGCCGTGGGGCAAAGCAAACGAAGGCCTCATTATCTCCTGGTGGTTTCCTGAGCTTTTGTTACAGAAAAGAGGGGAAAATGGGATTTATTTTTTTTTTCCCCTCTGATCTTCCTAAGCTGCTGCAGCAATTTTTTATTTTTTATTTTTTTTTTTTGCCTCAGATATGTAAATCCCAGCTTATCCCATCTTCGCAACAATTAAGGAATCGGGCTCAGAGACTGTGTCGCAGCCAGGGACTCAAATGCCTCCCTGCTCACAAGTGAAACGAGTTAGCCCATCCTCAGCCTCCCTCCGGGGTGTCTTTTTGTCCCCTCCCTGGCCAGGGACAGGGTCGGGCCGTGCCATGTGGACGCAGCATCCTCTGGCACGTCCTATTTTTGGCCATTTTTGGATGGATTGAGCCACCCCCCTGCCTCCGGCAGAGGTTTATTGCCGGCTCCCCCTCCTCGCTTTGCTCCTTCGCCCGTCTGGAGATGAATCGGTTCAAGCTAATGGGGTACATCAAAGCATCTCGGAGCAATTTGTTAAGTAAATTAAAAAAAAACCCTAAAAGAACTAAAAAACCCACTAAACTTGGCCTAAGCAAATAGGGGAAGGAGGGGGATGCGGCTCGTTGGGGCGGATGAAAGGCTCCAAAGGCAGGGGAAGCTTCAGAGGCTTGGAAATGATGGGGAGGGAAGAAAAAGAAAAAGAAAAAGAAAGAAAGAAAAAAAAAAGCAAAGAAAAATTAAAAAATAAATAGTGAGTGCAGGGAGTTTCAAAGCTTCCGTCATTTCAGACGTGGATTCCCAGCCTTTCATCCCGGACCCCTGCGGGAAGGAGAGCTGCAGCCATCTCCGGGTGGATTTGAGGAAGGAGGTGTAGGGAGAAATATCTTCAAATCCCCTCGACTCTGCCCCCCACATCCCCCTGTTGGGGGGAAGGGGTGATGCTGCCTGCAGGGAGTGGTAGCTGGGACACGTGCAGGTGGAAATACGGGACAAGCTGAGCACCTTTGAGTCGGGGCTAAAGGCTGGGGGTGGTTTTCCACCCTCTGGAGGTGTGGAAAAGCCCTGGTTGAACCCAGCATCTTGCAGGGCAGCCGGGGAAAGCAGCCCCGGAGAGCCGAGTGCCGTCCCGTGCATTATTGATGGAGCAGATAATTGTGCCTTTCCCACCGGCTCTTTGATGAAAAATTGATGGCACGGGATGAGGAATCGAGGGGCTCCATCGACCGACGCCGGCCCTTTTGTTGCTGAACAAACACGGGAGGAGAGGAGGACGTGGGACGCCGCAGCGGGTGGGAGGCACGAGAGCGTCCTGGGGTTCTCAGGGGTGGGTACCCCAAAAAAAGGGGGGCAGGACCGGCTGGAGCAGAGCAAGCCTTGCCCTTAAAAGTATAAATCCAATCCTGGGATGAAAGCAGGGTTTGATCAGCGAATTATTCTCTGCTCGGGATGAGGCCAAACCCCAAGGCTGAGCCGAAGCCCGACGCCGCCCGGCATCTCCCAGGCGTTGGGGCCTCAGAAGTTAATTGAGCGTTTGAAACATCAGAGGAGCGTGTCGGGAGGGGGAGAGGGCTTCCATCCCCACATCCAAGGCATGGAAATGAGGCGCTGTCACCGCCAGAGCCACCCAGCCCCACTGGGGACCCAGCGGTGGCCGCCACCGAGTCCCCTCCGTGGGGCTGAGCTGCTGGGAGCGGGAGATAAAGGTGACGGCTGCTGAAATGTGGGGTTGGGGAGGGAGGGTTGGGGGGCAATGGGGTGTCGGAGGGATGCTGAAGGGGAAAAGATGGAGGGGGAGGGATAAGGAGCAGCAGAAGCAGCCGCCTGCACCCAGCGTGCACCCATTTTGGGGGGCAGAGGGGCACTTTTAGGCGCGGAGCGGCTGCCAGGAGGAGTTGCTAAGAGGAGGGTTGTGTTGTAGCAACAGCCGCCGGTGTGTCAGGCGGCCCGGAGCGCACACACACACCACACACGCACACACACACACGCCCTCCCCTCCACCGAAATCCCTTTGCCAGCAGAAAAGGCCTGGGAAAAACAGCTTTTCCTCATGCTGCAACCCCCCGCCATGGCTGTAAGTCCGCGGGGGGGGGAGATGTGGAGAGGGGATTTTTGCTCGGGGGTGGCCGAGCCCCAAGGCGGGGGGGTGTTTGTTTGGGGCGGGCAGAGCCTGGCAACCCGCTGGCTGCCAGCAACGGGGTGCCAGGGGGTGGTACCAAGGCACCCCAGCAACGGGGATGATGCTGTACTACAGACCCTTCTCCTCCACTGTGAGTGCTGGGGGGGGTGGGTGGATGGGGATGGGGACATCACCGGTGCCACCAACGGGAGCTGAGGACCCAGAGGTCCCCGTTATAGGGAGAGCACCCGGTTGGGGTTGCTTTTGGTCGTGGCTCAAAGGTCCAGCCGTGAGATGATGCTCAAAGCCGGGCATTTCTGTGTCCTCAGCCTCAGGAGAAGGTCTCCCAACCCTCCCATCCTGCATCCGAGCCCCCAAGGGGGGATGCTTGAAGCATCGCAATCAGTGATGGCAGAGTTTTTTTTGGGGCAAGGCTGGATCCTGACCCCTAAGCAAGGTGTTTTGCTGGAGGTGGAAACAAGGAGAGCTGCTCCTGGCCGTGGGGAAGGGGGTGAAGGAGTTTTCTGCTCCTCTCGAAGGGCTTTCCCCAGGCTGCTCCTCATCCTCACCCTCCTCTCTGAATGTCTCCTGCCAGCTCCATCGAGACGATGTGTCCCTCCCAGGGGCTGATGCTGTGGCGGGCGTCCTGCCCGGAAAGCAGCCTTTCCCACACGGGATGGGAGAGCTGTTGGAAGAGCGGAGGTATGGGGGCCATGCCAGTTTTGCAATCCCCTTCTTCTCATCCTCCTTGGGGTGGTTTCCTCCTCCTCCCCATGTTTTCCCTGACAGCTTCTCCTCCTGCCCCCATGGCTGCCAATCGTCCTTCTCATCTCCCCCTCAGGTTCCCACCCGCCCTGCACCCCCAGCCCCCCCAGCACTTGCCTTGTCCCCTCCCAACCCCAAAGAGGCTCCCGTCTCCTACAGAGGGTTCCCCAGCCAAGGTTTTTCCGGTGTTTCTCTCCATCAGGAGCAGTTGGCCAAGGCTGTCCCCCCGCTCTCTCCTCTGCAGGTCCCAGGAGGTCACCGGGGACCAGCAGGAGCCAGTGAGTGCTGGGGAACAGGGGGGAATGGGGGGCACTGGGTACACCGGTGGGGGGGACAGCAGTGTCCCCAAGGCAGGTCCTGGCTCCTGTGGGGATGGAAGCCAGGCTGCTGTTGGCTCTACGCTGCCAGTGAGTGAAGATCTTGAGTGGGGGGGATCAGCTCTTGAGGTTGCTGGAGGGGGCTTTACCTTGGGCATGAACCGAGTCCTGGATGAAGCAGCTCTCGGGCAGATGGGGAGGAAGGAGCTGAGCTTCTGGCTGCACCTGCCCCCCCGCCTTCCCCCCCGCTTCCCCAAGGCTGCGTGATGCTGCTGCACCCCCTCCCCGTGCCCCAGTCCTCCCCCTCACCCCCCGCCAAGGCCATCCCCAAGGCTGGGAGCGGGGGGATGGGGGAGCTGGAGGCACGTGGCTCTGCCCGGCCAAGGTCCCCGCTGCCGGGATCTTCTTTGCAGCCCAGCAGGGCAGGGAGGGATTCAGGAGGCTCAGTCTGAGAAGATGTAGACCCTCAGCATCAGACCCCCCCCCAGCATCGCCCTGCAAGGTGTTCCCCAGCCACACAGGTGCTAAAAAAAACCCAGGCTCATCTGTATAAAACATTCAGCCCTCCATTATTCTTCACTGCCTCCCTTCTTCTAAAGACCTGCAAAGCCCCATAAGGCTCAGAGCTTGAGGTTGACCCCCAGCTCTGCCCCTGCTTCACACTACGTCCTTGGGAGAGTTGTTTTTTCCACCAAAGGGGTGGTAGAAAGAGATGGGGAAATGGGGGTTGGAGGGGGAGGTGGGCAGGTGGAGGGAAGAAGGTTTGGGGGGACAGGAGAGAAGCATGGATAGTTGGAGAAGAGAAGGATGGATAGAAGGATGGATGGACAGATGGATGGATGGATGGATGGATGGATGAAGAGTAGAAAGTTGGATGGTTGGAGAGTAGAAGGATGGATGGATGGATGGATGGAGAATAGAAAAATGGATGGATGGAGGGATGGATGGATGGTGAATAAAAGGATGGACAGCTGGAGAAGAGAAGGATAGATGGCAGGAGAAGGATGGTTGGAGAAGAATGGCTGGGGAAGAGAAGGAGGGAGGAGGGAAGGAGGGATGGAAGGATGGAAGGATGGATGGACGGACGGATGGATGGATGGATGGATGGAGAAGAGAAGGATGAAGATTGCAAGAGGAGGGGAAGACCCAGGTGTTTCTTAGCTCCTCCACGGTGGGTCTGACAAATTTCCCCAGCTGAGCTCTGGGTGTTGGGGGGAGCCCTGGCTGGCAGCAGGGTGCCAGCAGCTCTGCTCTGGGCTGGCAGGAGGTAGGCAGCTACCGCCTGGCGCTGAAGCGGATGGCGGGGGACCTCCTGTCCCTGCGCCAGCATGTCACCAGCCTAGAGGTGGAGAACGGGCACCTGCGGCGCAGCCTGGCCTCGCAGGAGGAGCTGGGCCACTCTCTGCTGGCTGACGTGGACCTGGATGTCATGACCCGGGAGGAGCTGCTGGATAGGCTTGGTGCGTGACAGGGAAGGGGGGGGGTGGAAACTGGGGGACCCCTCTCCCTGGCGCAGTGGAGGGGACCACACCATCCCCTGGCCAGGTGACAAACATGTGGCACGGGCTGTTGCAGCCACCCTCAAGCGCAAGCTTGTGGCCAGCACGGCGGAGATGAAGAGGTTGAAGGACCGTGTCCAACAGCTGCAGAACGAGCTGATCCGGGTATGGACACCCGCAGAGTCTCCCTGAGGGGTGGGGTGGGATTGGAGGAGCTGGGGGGGACAGCAGGGAGAACACCACAACACCTCCATAGCCAAGCAAATGCCTGAGACCCCCAGGACCCCCACTCTGAGGCTCTCCCAGCCCTACAAGGAACGCCCCAAGGGTCGAGGCTCGGCACGGAGGTCCTTGGGGGTTTTTGCCATTCTACCCCTGCCAGAAAAATGACCGGGAGAAGGACCTGCTGCTGCTCCAGCGAGCCCACCAGCAGCAGCAAGCCACCCTGAGGAGGTGCCAGGGGAAGGTGGCCAAGACAAAGGGCCTGGAGGAGACAGTGCGGCAGCAGGAGAAGGTGAGCTGGGAGGTATGAGAAAGGCAGGTTGTAGGGGGTATGAGACTGTGGAGCAGACGGGACCCTCTGACCCATCCCACCTCTCCACGAGCATCACCTGGTCTCAGGACCATGGTGGCTGGGGAGATGTGATGGTGCCCATGGCCTGGCTTTGAGCTGGTGACATGGGACATGCTCTCTCCTGCAGGTGATCGAGGCGATGGAGCGGGTGCTGCAGGAGAAGCTCACTGGGGCCACCAGGAGCACTGAGAAGCCAGTGGGTGGGTGCAAGTGGTGACAGGGTGGACCCATATAGATCTGCTGGATTCCACTGGTGGCCATCCCCTTCTGATGGTTTGCACCACGGGGTGGTTTGCGGCGGGGGGATCAGAGGAGGTCCTGAGCCCCCTGTAACCCATCCCTGGGCATGGGGGAGGTGGGACCTTTCTCCTAGCCCCCATCTCTGCACGGAGGGGGGTGTAGGACACGTCCCAGTGGCCACCTCACCCCATCCCACAGGCGAAGCCCTCTCCAGGGAGGTGTACACCGCGCTGCTGGCTGAGAACCGCAGGCTGCGAGAGGAGCTGGCGAGACGCCCCCAGCCTTCTCCCCACATCGCCCCACGGCCCCCAGCCTTGCCGGTGAGACCCGGGAGGGGGACATGGGGCTGGGGTGGGGGGACAGAACTGTAGAACCCCAGAAAGCAACACTGGGGGGTAACCAGGCATGATGGGGACATCACCCAGGTGGCGTCTCCGGCACTGTGGGGCGATAGCTACCCCCATGGCTTGCTCTCCCCATGAGCAGGGGGTGGGAAGGGGGGGTTATTCCACCCCTCCTCCTCCCCCCCCCCGTGTTGTTTTTCCCCACTCCTGCTCATCTCGTGGGTCACAGGGTGCTTTTGGGGGCACGGAGAAGCTGTCTCTACTGGCCAGGCTGGAGGAGGCACAAGCCCGTGGGAGGGTGCTGGAGAGGCAGGTGGGTATCAACCTTCCAGCACCTCACTTGATGGTGGGGGGCTTGGGGTGGGGAGGACACCTCTGTGTCCCCCCTCTTCCCCCCAAAAACACCTTTGAGAGAGCCAGCCTGGTTTGGGTCTGTCCCAGCTGGAGGAGGCGGCGAGGAGGTGGGGACGGGAGAAGCAGGAGCTGGGCACCCGTCTGCTGGAGCAGGAGCATGGCTTCCCCCACGCCCCCACCTCGGTGAGCACCTGGGGGGCTGGGAGGGGGGGGGAGCACACCAGGACCACCCCACACGGGGGTTGGTGTTTGCTGCTAGGGGGTAGGGGGGGTCTAGAGCCATCCCACTGCACCCAGGCAGATGGGGTGGGGGAGATGGGGAGGGGGGGATCTCCACGCCCCATCAAGGGGGATTTGCCTCAGTTTCCCTGGGCAAGGTGGTCCCTAGGTTTTCAGACACCCCCCCCAACATTCCCAGGAAGCCCCCCCAGGGTGACACAATACCCTCCCCCCCCTGACCCCAGACCCCCTTATGGCATTTTTCCGATGCCCCCAAGGGGAGTGGGGAGGGGAAGGAAGGGGGCGGGGGGAATGGATTTACGGATTTACAGCTCCCCAAGATCTTTTCCCCTTCCTCAGCAGAACCTGCCAGCCATCTCCACGGCCCCCCCAAGAAGACCCCAGCCCCTGGCCCCCCCCCTGCCCTAAACCCACCCCCGGCGAGAGAGAGACCAAGAAACCCAGCGCTGGCAAAAAAGGAGCCGGTGTTTTTTTTTGGCGCGATGTAGAGGACGGAGTAAATCCGAGGCGAAGCGAAACGTTAGAGGGTGTTGGGGGAATGTGGCTGCGGTCGGTCCCCAGAGAGGGGGGGACAAGGGGGGGGCTGTTAGGTCTTCCCCCCACCCCATGGTGTAAACACAGCCTTGAGCGGGCTGGAGCGAAGGCAGGGATGTGTCAAGCCAAGGTTGTGGCCGTGAAAGCGTCCCAGTTGTCCCCCAGATCCCATCCCCGGGATGGAGTCTGGCCGGGAGGAGCTGTTGGGGATGACCCCACCACCACCCCCAAAAAACTGGGTGTCAAGCCGGGATGGGGCTCTTTCACACCACCTGGGAGTCGAGCGGCCGTAAGGTCAGGTAGATGGGTTTGTCTGGGATGAGGATGAGGTCAAACTTGGTCCCCACTTCCACCGCTCTCATGGTTTCGATCTTGAAGTTCTCCAGGATCTGGGGCAGAGGAGAAAAGAGCGGATGGAAAACGTTGGAGGTACCAACACCCTGTGCCACCTCCCTCTGTCCCTTCCCCTCCCTGGTGTCCCCATCAGCGGGATGCTCACGTGCATGAGGAAGAGCTGCATCTCCAGCTCGGCGATCCGGCGTCCCAGGCACTGGCGGGGTCCGAAACCGAACCCCAACCCCTTGAAGTGCTTGGGACCCGCTGCCAACCACCGCTGGGGGCTGAACTTCTCCGGCTTGGGGAAGACCTCAGCGTCCCGGCCCATGGCGTACAGACCAACCTGCACCAGCGTCTGGCAGGGGGTAGAAAGGATTGGTCCCAATGGGGCTGGGCTCCCCACCAGCACCTGGGGTGCAGGTCCAGCCCAAATGAGCCCCACGGATGCTCTCTCCAGGCCAGCCACCTGTGCTCCAGGTCCCACCTCCACCCTGTGTGAAGTGGGGTTTGGGTGAGGAGGGGACCCCGGTGGCCATGCTCACCTTGGGGGGGATGCGGTAGTCCTGGAGGATGACCTCCTGTGTGGTGTACCTCTGCAGGGTCACCGCCACCGGGTGCAGCCTGGGGAGGGGGGGACAGGATCCACAGAACTGATTTTTGGGGACAGCCTGGCCCACCCATGTCCCACCTCGACGCACGACACCTCGGTAACACCAGATTTGGGGAGGAAAGGGGCTGGGGGTGGTTTTTTTGGAAGGGGGATGAGGTGTCCGCCTCACCTGAGCGTCTCCTTGATGGCAGCTTTGAGCAACCGGATGGTTTTCAGCATCTTCACCCTGTCCCCTGCTGCCTCTCGCTTGGCGGCCAGGACCTCTGCCCGTAGCTGCTCCTGGACCCCCGGGGACCGTGCCAGCTCGAACATGGCCCACTGCAGCGTCATGGAGGTCTGGAACGGGGCACAGGAACAAGGCTCAACACCAGCCAGGACCTTCTCCCTGCCCAACAACCCTGCCTGCTCCTTACCGTGTCCACCCCGCCCGCCATCATCTCGGTGACGCTGGCCTTGATGTCATCCAAGGGCAGCTTGTCCTGCATGATGAGGCTGTAGAGGATGCCCATGTACTCCTTGGTGCTCTTGCGTTGCAGCCGCAGGTCCCGGTAGACGTTTTGTATGCATTTGTCCGCTGAGGAGACACGGTGGGCATGGCCTTCCTCCTCCCAGGGCCACAGTGGAGGAGGGAGGCAGATGTGGCACCTTAGGACATCGCTGCCCCATGCCGGTGGCTTTTCCGGCACAGTTGTCCCTGCAGCAACCTGGGACTGTGGTCCCTGGATGTGGTTGGGTGGGCACAGAGGATGCCCCAGGAGAAGACATCCCCCAAGAAGGTAGTCCCAGATGCCAAAAGCTCTCCAAGCCCACAAGCCCCTCTGGTAGACTTTCGCCCCTTAACGTGATGCCCACCAGTTGCCTTTCATTGCTCCTGGATGGTTCCCCACTGCTCCATCTCACAAGCTTCAGATGTGGAAAGCCTTCCTGGCCTTGGTGGCCCTGCGCTGGGTGATTGGACCCAGGAGAAGGTCTCCAGGCTGGTGAGATGGTGCTGCATTATGAAGCCAAGCCTTCAAAGGGACCTTGGGTGACGCACAGAGGTCTCAGGAGAGGAGGAGCACTCACCCTGGGTGAAGATGGCATCCCAGGCCCAGACATGGTCCCGCCACGTCTTGGCATTGAGGTGGCGGAGGAGGGCAGGTGGCAGGTAGAGCATGGGGGAGGTGGTGTGGAACATCAAGGTCACGGCGTCGATGAAGCGCTGGGCCTCGGGGTCCACGAAGTCCTGCAGCAGCCCTAACCGCTCCCCATACAGCACGTGGCACACGGCTGCAAGCACAGCACCCATCAGGATACCTACCCAGGGGGGGCACCCTGTCCCCATCCCCCCCACCCACCCCTGGCCAACTCCAGCCTTTCCACGGCTACAGGGACCTGGTATGGCCTCCTGCTCACTCTGAGCACCATGGGGCCATAGAGGCACCCCTTCCCTACCAGTTGATGACCAGTAGATGGTAAAACACTGTTTTATCAAAAGCGTTGAGTTGTTCTCTACTAGTTTGGAGAGAGGCCATCCCTCTAGACCCTACAGCTTTGGGGGAGAAGTTTCTTTGCCCCTTGCTGAGGATTAAGTTGGGGGAAAGCTGGGGTCCAGCAGAGGGCCAGGAGATGCTGGGAGGGCTGGAGCCCCTCTGCTGGGAGGACAGGCTGAGAGAGTTGGGGAGGTTCAGCCTGGAGAAGAGAAGGTTCCGGGGAGACATTGGAGCCCCTTCCAGTCCCTCAAGGGGCTCCAGGAGAGATGGGGAGGGACTCTGGATCAGGGAGGGGAGCCATGGGATGAGGCGGAAGGGTTTTAGACTGGAAGAGGGGAGATGGAGATGAGATGTGGGGAAGAACTTCTTTGCTGTGAGGGTGGTGAGAGCCTGGCCCAGGTTGCCCCGAGAAGCTGTGGCTGCCCCATCCCTGGAGGGGTTCAAGGGCAGGTTGGAGGGGGCTTGGAGCAACCTGGTGCGGTGGGAGGTGTCCCTGCACAGGGCAGGGGCTGGCACTGGGTGGGCTTTGAGGTCCCTTCCCACCCAAACCATTCTATGATTCTATGAAACGCAGCGTGTGGCCCATCTCAGGCACCCTCCAAAGAGGTGCTTTCAGGGAGGGACACCTCTGAGAGGGACTCAGCCCAGGTTTGGGTTGGGGTGGCCGGTCCCCTGACACTCACACTCCAGGGCGAAGCGGAAGAGCTCATGGGTGAAGTCGGCCGTCCAGCGCTCCCGGCCGCTCTTCCTCACCTGGGCTTGCGCCCGCCGGACAAAGTCCTCGCCCACCTCACTCAGCAGGGGCACAAAGCCCTCCACCACCTCTGGCGACAACACCTCCTTGTTCAGCATCAGCCGGTCTGAGCGCCAGGCCTCCCCTGTCCTGCGGAACAACAAAGTAGGGGTGGGGAGTCAGCAGCATGTCCCTCCCCATCCATCCATCCATCCATCCACTCCATCCATCCATCCACTCCATCCATCCACCTCATCCATCCATCCCATCCATCCACCCCATCCCATCCATCCATCCATCCATCCATCCATCCCCATCCATCCATCTATCCATCCATCCCTCCCTCCCTTCATCCACTCCATCCACCCACCCCATCCATCCATCCATCCATCCACCCCCACAGAGTATCCCACACCCCAAACCACACGTCCCCATCACCCTCTTGATGCTCCAGCTTCCCACCACCCCGTACGTGGGGGCTACTGAGATAGGAGCTGGGACCCCCCCATTTTTAGGGGACACCCCTTCTTGACTCACTTGAGGAGGACGCCGTAGGGCTTGTTGCGGTAGTCGCGATAAGCCACCCAGGGGGGGACACTGAAGCGCTCGGGCAGTGTCCCCTCTGCCTGGAAGAGGGTGGCAGCGTCCCGGGGGCTGATGATGTTCACGCTCTCGTAGACACCCAGCTTCTCCCTGATGGGGTAGGGGGTGGGGGGGGTCAGCCCCGCACTCCTGGGCCCCCCCCTTCCTGCACCCTCTTCACCTCCCCAAATCAACCACCTTCCCCCAGCACCCCCTCCCCCAAAATCCTGCCTGTGGGTCCCATCCCAGGGGACACAGCAGCTCAGCACCGGAGAGGATCGGGCCCCCAGGGCTCAAGCAGGCACAACGGGGGGGTGCTGGACTGCCCCCCACCACCACCAAGGAGTTTGGGGGGTGGGGGGGATGGGCAGACCCCCTCTCCAGCCCTGCCCCCCCCCTCCTCCCAACATCCCCCATCTCATCCCGCACCGGGGCATCACTCCCCCTTATTTCCCCCCCTCCCCCGACTTTTTCCTGGATCAGGGCTGGGAATAGCAGACTGGGAAAGCTGTGGGAAATGGGGAGGGGGGTGGGGTGGGGGAGGAACTGGGACCAGAGGCCACCTCACCTGTAAATGGGCCCGAACTGCTGGAACTTGCGAGCCATGATGTGATGGACGTTGTGGAAACCACCCTCTTGCCAGAAGCGGTAGAGGTTGAGCCACCCCCCCCGCCAGTCACCGGGCAACTGGTCGAAGGGGCGAGGGGTTGCCGGAGGATGGGAGGAGGTGACAACCCCCCCAGCCCCCCGGCAGCCCCCGGCCAGGGGACATCCCCGCTTGGGCACGGCCCGGGCGAGCATGGGAGCGGGCAACGGGAGAGGGAGGCGATGGTGGCCTCGCTCTTATCCCCCCCCATCCTGCCTTCCCCCCCCCGCCTTCCCCCCGCTGGCCTTGCTCAAGGAGAGATGCTCCCACCCGCCTCCCCACGAGTCACGGCCACCCCAGGGACGGGGACAAGGCGCAGGGCATCTCGCCCCAGCCAGAAAAAATTAAAAAACAAACCAAAAAAAAAAAATTGCAGATATGGGGGCACAGGGCAGGCAAAAAGGGGGGGGGGGGTTGCAGAGCATCCTCCTCGCCCAGCCTGGCTGAAGAGGGGGGGGTACAGGTGACGCGCAGGTCCCAAGGGGTGGCAGGGGGTGACACTGTGCCACTCCAGCAGAAGCGGGTGCTGGCAAGCACGGGAAATGACCCCCCCACCCCGTTTTGTCTGCAGAATAATGATCTGAGAGATAAAATAGTACGGGTGGGGTTTAACAAATTGGGGACCTGCTGGGTCGCCACAGGAGGGGACAGTCCTGGGGGCTGCCTGGCCATTGCCAGGGGTGTCTCGCCTCTGGCCTCCCCAGAGCAGGGGGTGATGGGGGGGTCACGGGTACCCCCCCCCTTCTTGGGGTCTTCTTCCCCAGGTCATTGGCTCCCATGTAGTGCAGGAGCCCCAAACACACACAGACACCCCCGCCAGGAGGGAGAAGTTTTTGGGGGTGTCACGGCCCCCACGGAGCTGGGGACAGAGGCTCCCACCCTCTGGCGTGGTGGCAGACACGTTGTCCCCAGTAACACCCACTCGTGACCAGTTATCAGTGGCAGGGGTGGGAGAGTTAATGGGATTGGGGGGGTCACTGGGGGATCCCTGGGCTTTCCTGGAGCACCCCTGGAGTTGGTCTTGAGGATCCTTGGGGTGTCCCTGGATGGGGGGCGGATTCCAGGCAGGTCCCTAGGGATTCCCTGGAGGGGGGGGGGGGGCTACTGGGATAGGAGCTGGGACCCCCCATAGAGGGGACAGGAGCCCATGTCCTCGAAGCCCTGGAGGAGGAGCTCAAAGAGGGCTCTGTGGGGCTTATGCTGGTGGTTTTAAACCTTTCCTCGTTTTCCAGTTTCCCGGGAACTGGGAGGAGGAAAGAGGGAAGGGGGGAATCCAGGCGGGAGGGGGCGATGCTGAGCAGGGCTCCGCTGCTGCTGCCACAGCGGCCACCAGGGGGCGCCCCTGCCCCGCTGGCTGCCACCCGCCGGTCCCCTCCCGTCCCATGGTCCCTGTCACCTCCCAGGGCAGGGGTCTGTCCCCTCCCGTCCCATGGTCCCTGTCCCCTCTGAGGGTAGGGGTATGTCCCCTCCTGAGCCATGGTCCCTGTCCCCTCCTGTCCCGTGGTCCCTGTCCCCTCCTGCTCCATGGACTCTGTCCCCTCCCAGGGCAGGGGTCTGTCCCCTCCTTCCCAATGGGCCCTGTCCCCTCTCAGCCAAGGGGTCTGTCCCCTCCTGTGCCATGATCCCTCTGCCCTCCCTGGCACCTGGTCTGTCCCCTCCTGGCCCGTGATCCCTGTCCCCTCCAAGGGCACCGGTGCTGTCCCTCTCCTGAGCCATGGTCCCTGTTTTGTCCCAGGGCAAGAGGTACGTCCCCTTCTGAGCCATGGTCCCTGTCACTTCCGAGGGCAGGGGTCTGTCCCCTCCCGAGCCACGGTCCCTGTCCCTCTGAGGGTAGGAGTATGTCCCCTCCTGAGAGATGGTCCCTGTCCCCTCCCAAGGCACCTGGTCTGTCCCCTTCTGAGCCATGGTCTCTGTCCCCTCCTGCTCCATGGTCCCTGTCCCCTCCCAGGCACAGGGTCTGTCCCCTCCTGCCCCATGCTCCCTGTCCCCTCCTGCTCCATGGACTCTGTCCCCTCCCAGGACAGGGATCTGTCCCCTCCTTCCCAATGGGCCCTGTCCCCCTCTCAGCCAAGGGGTCTGTCCCCTCCTGAGCCATGGTTCCTGTCCCCTCCGAGGGGAGGGGTCTGTCCGTTCCAGCCCCATGCTCTCTGTCTCCTCCCAAGGCACAGGGACTGTCCCCTCCTGCTCCATGCTCCCTGTCCCCTCCCAGGCAAAGGGTCTGTCCCCTCCAGCCCCATGGTCTCTCTCTCCCCCAGCCCCATGTTCCCTGTCCCTTCCCAAGGCACAGGGACTGTCCCCTCCAGCCCCGTGGTCCCTGTCTCCTCCCAGGACAGGGGTCTGTCCCCTCCTGGCCCAGCCACCCATCGCTTGTCCCAGCTGCCACCACCTACATGAAGAGGCCCACCCTGGATGATCACCCAACCAGCTCGGTGTGTGTCCTGGAGCAGCCCCACAACCCTGGGGACGTGGTGGCACAGGGCCACCCCCCTGCCCTGTCACTGTCCTGGGGGGGACCTGCTGCCTCCCCTCTGGCATGGGAACGGGGGTCAGTATGGAGCCGTTTGGCCACTGTGGTGCTCATAAAGACAAAGATGTAGATCCAGGGGACACAGAGGGACACGTGGCCACGTGGTTGAGCTGGGTGGCCACCTGTGGGCCACCAGCTCCAGCTCCAAGAGGGGACAGCCACCCATCACACTCAGTGTCACCTCCCCACCCCCTCTTTCCACCACCTCATGGGCTCCATCACCCCCTGCATCTCCAAGGGGTCCAACGCACACCCTCCACGGGGGCTCTGCCCTCCTCCCCCCCACCCCGGCAGGTCTCCAAATTTTGGGGGCACCTCCCCGCTGACGTTTTCGCCCCCACAGCGTGAAGGAAACCTGACGGTTTGTTCCCCCCCCTTGCCCCAACCTCCCACAGCCCCCAAAAACGTTGCTCGCAGAGGAACCGCTGGCTGCTGCGGTGGGCACAGGAACCCAGGCGGTTGGGGGGGCTCTGATGGAAACTTGGGGGGGTGAAAGGGGTTGGGGGGGGGACAGGAAACAGGTCGGGGCAGGTTGGGGGGTGTTGCTCAGGAACTCTCAGCATCACTCTTTCCTCCCACCAGCCGAAACCACAGGGGGGAGGGCGTTCTGACGTGGATGGGCTGGTCCGTGGGGAGCAGAGCAGGTGTCACGGGGCTGGCAGGAGGCGGTTTCCCCCCCCCTCCCCCACACACCGTCCCCCCCCCACAACCTCCGCAGGCAGCAGCTCGCCCACGGAGACCGCATGACCCAGGTGGATCCCCTCCTGTTTTGGGGATGAGGCGAAACGGAGAGTTTCCTCCCTCCACGGTGGCTTTTTTCCCCCCCCCACGGTGGCTTTTTTCCCCTCCCCATGACAACCACTCTGGGGACAAGAGGGTCCCTCTGGGTTGTGTCCCGCCGAGAGGTGGCATCTGTGGGTGTCAGGATCTCATTTCCCACCTGCAGGGCTTTTCCTGGCGTGTGTCACCTCTCGGGTGAGCGGGGTGACTAACTGGCCCCTTCACACCTTCCCCCCCCCATAAATCACACCTCCCAGAGGCTGCTGAGAAGTCGTGT